>CAJVPP010000805.1:0-26039 GCA_910592005.1 Funneliformis mosseae
CTGCTACTAGTGTTCCATCTGAACAAAGTTTTTCAATATGTAAAAATTTAATTACAGATAAAAGAAATCGTTTATTAAGAAAAACAGTAAGATATTATATGTGTTTAAAATCATGGTGAACTGATCCTTTAAATGAATTAAATAATTAAGTAGCAATTAAAAGTTTTTTAAAAAAAAATTTATTTTTATTTTTATATTTTATATATATATTTTTTTTATTTATTTATTTATTTATTTATTTTTATATTTATTATATAACAATAAAATTTATAAAATAAAATTTAATTATTGTATATTGTATAAAATTTTATTAAATTAGATTAAACTTTCTTAAAACTGAAAAATAAGAATTTTAAGTTTTTTAGAGTCAAAAAGATTCCTTTCATTAAAAAGGAATGACTTTTTGAACCTTTTTAGAATTAAAAAAGTTCTTTTCATTGTAAAGGAATGATTTTTCAGACTTTTTTTAAAGCCAAAAAGATTTTTTTTATTGTAAAGGAATAACTTTTTTGGAACTCTTTTAGAGCTGAAAAGGTTACTTTCATTATAAAGAAAACATTTTCAGATCTCTTAAAACTGAAAATTTGTTTCTTTTCATTAAAAAAGAATGATTTTTCAGACTATTTTAAAGCTAAAAAGGTTTCTTTTATTGTAAAAAAACAACTTTTTAAAACTATTTTAGAGCTGAAAAAGTTTCTTTTATTGTAAAGAAATGACTTTTCAGAACTCTTTTAGAACTGAAAAATCATTTTTTCAATAAAAATTTTCAGATTCAGATTGGATCAGATTTGGATTTAAACTAATCTGTCAGATTCAGATTTGAAATTTGATCTATCAGATTCAAATCAGATCTGGATTTCAACAGATCCATCAGATTTAGATCAGATTCAGATTCTGAAAAATGAAAATCTAATCTGATCTGATTTTACAAAATACTAATTTTGACAGACATAATTATTTTATTAATAATTTATAATAAATATCAAATTGATCTAATTAATTTAAATTAATTAGTGTTAAAGTATAATTATTATTATATAAATATATATAAATATTAAGAAAAAATTTTTTAATTTTATACATTAATATTTTTTCAATATAAATTCTTTTTTATTTTAAATATTAATAAAACTTTAGATTCAATTAAATTTTATTTAGATGATACAAAAATTAATTCTTATTATAATAAAACTTTAATTACTTCTATTATTTCTTATTAATTAAACTAACTATCTTAAATTATAAATATTTATCTAAAATTAGATTACTGGTATTCAAATATTTTATTTAGTTATGATAATATTAGGTTTAAAAAACTATAAGAATAAAACAATCAATATTTTGGATAATAGTAAATAAATATAAAATCATAAATTTTTTAATATTTTTTAAAGGAGAAAAAGCTCTAATAAAAAAACAACTTGCTGTAATCTTATATACAGTCAGAATTCAATATAATGAACCTATTATTTAGTGATTTAACTCATTATAATGAGAATTCAGAAAAATGAATATATTGATTTAAATAGTAAAAAAAAAAAAAAAATAAAAGTCTGTTATATTAAATTTTACTATTATTTTACAACTAATGCAATGTATTTGTTATTTATTATAAATTATTATTTGCTTATTATATATTATATTATTTCTTTATTGTAATTATTTATAAAATTTTAAGAACAAAAAATCTAATTAAAACTAATAAAATCATTTATATTTAATTGGAATGAAGATTCCAATTGTTTATTTTTTTGAGACAAAATTCTTGCTTTTGTCCTATAGACAATATATTACTTTTTTTCAGAAGATAAGAAACAAAATCTTCTGATTTATATTTATATTAATTTATTGAACATTTAAAATTTTACTAAATTAGTATAAATTCAATATATTAAATAAAAGTTTAAATTTTATAATGATGATTAATTCATTAAATCAAGAAAAAAATCATTTTTTTATATCAGTATATCAAGTAAAAAATCGTTATCGACTTACCGCAAATAAATAAATTATAGCAATATCGCGAAATTTATAATAAAATCAGTATATAATGATAAATTTTATTATAAGTGGTTTTAGTTTAAGAAAAAGTTTGTCGAATCATTATATCAAGTTCTGAATTTAAATTAGGCGAAAAAGCAATAATTTGGGATATTTGTTCTAAATTTGGTATAGCAGAAGGTGCAGTTCCTTTATTTACTTCAGGATAGTTAAAGTTTTAAAATCTTTAAAAAATGAAGTTATAATTTGGCCACGTGAAAATTATCGATGAAAGTTTTGAAAAATTTATGGATTTCTTTATGTAATTGGTGCCTTAGATGGATCTCATTTAAATTTATTTGAAGCCCCTATTAAACAAAATAAAGATGTATATTTTACACGAAAACGGCGTTACGCAATTCATCTTCAAGCTGTTGTAGATCATCAAGGAAAATTTACTATGATATTGGATATCCAGCATCTGTTCATGATGCAAAAGTATTTAAAAATTCCAGCTTTTTAAAGAAACTGATTATGTGTTAGTGGATTCGACATATCCTATTTCGAATATTATTCCTTCATTCAAAAATCCTTCAGGACTTGATAGAAATAGACAAAATGAATTCAATAAAAACATAGCAAATCCTGAGTTGTGTTTATGCATATTCTAAATTTAGATTTATATAATACGTGACTGGACCCGTAACTTAGTTATTACACCGCATCACATTCTACTTTGTTTAAATAGTCTTGGAACTTCAAATTTTTTATACTAAAATTGTTATTTGACACCCCCCATTTTTAACTATTGTCCAAACACCCCGAGAAATTGCCCAAATAAAAATAATGGATTTGAAGATTACGAATAAATTTAGATAAAATCCTTAACACGTGTTTTCAAGTAGCGGCAACTTATGAAACTTTACAATATGGTTAATGCTTTATTGATGATTTTGTTATCTCAATTATACACATATAAGGAGTGCTGCGATCTAAATAATCATTGAAGTTGAATACGATTTTATATATTACGGTTATTTGAGTTTCAGAGTTTTGCCCGACAAAATAGATTGTTTACATTTTTTTTATTTTTTTTTTTATTTATTTATATTATACATATTACATGGGAATCCCTTGTGGGTTGAAACATGCGTAAAAAGTAAATTTTTTGATAATTACAATTTTGCTTAGAGAAATAAAGGAAAAAATAAAGGTTTATAATCAGAAAGTTAAAGCTTAGAAAAAGTGTTACATATTTTGATCTTAATGTTTTGTTTTATACCAAAAAAAGAAAGAGAGGGTTATTTCTATTTTAACTTTTTTATCTTTTCTAGGAAAACAAAATAAAAAAAAATTTTTTTTTCTTAATTCTTAAATATTAAATTTATGTACTGTCGACCTGATTTTGATAAAAAGCGATACAGATGGCTCTAATTTCAGGTCCAAGGCCTAAATATTCTATATTTTTCCAAACGTTGTAATAATTATCTTGAGTAAGGGTATCATACAATTTGTCAGAATCACCATCATATAAAAATTCCAATAAAGATTCAAAATTTTCAGGAGAAGGTACATTAATTTCGATTATAGTGTTTTTTACTTTAACGGGTTCAAAAATATCTTGAAAGAAACTTGATTGCAACATTAACCATTCTTTATGAACCCAAAATGGTCTTTCTATACCATTCACATGCAACGCTGCGAATGATGTAGATTTATCACCTAAATAGACCGGACCCAATTGATGTAATTTCGATATAATAAATGTAACCGGAATACCATCAAGGGTTGCAGCGGATGAGAAATTTCTGAATTGAATTTTTTGAAATCGAGATGAGATGGTTGACATTTTTTGAAAAGTGAAAGAAGGTTGCTTAAATTGTAAAGAAGATTTTACAATTGACGTGAATTGATGAGAGATGAAAGAATGGGGGGACTTTGTATTTTAAACGAAAACCTCTTTTTAGGATTCAAACTTAATATCGATCTTTAGTATTGGTTTTTTAACACTTATTTGATAAGAGCAGACTTTGATAAAAAAGTAAGTGTAGAGCAAAAATCCAAATTGAGGAGTCACTTCTTTTTATTCTTTTTTTTTGAAGAAAATTCGGCATATGTATTGTTCTCGGTAATTGCTGCGCAAATAGATTTGACAACACAATATTAGGGAATTAGGGTCAGGATGATCGCGTGTCACTTTTACATAATCGGAAAAAGATCGACACATGCTTGTTTCAGGATATTTTAATTTTTTTCTTGGAAACAATAAATTTAAAGTTTCTGAAACATTTTAATATTAACAAACAAATCTTCAAAACTTGGGGAAATTTTTTCTTTTTTGACATTTTGACAATTTTGAAATCGTTATAATAGGAAGTTGACAATACAATTTCCGAACTTTTTTCCGAGCCCGATATGATCTTCAACACATTTAATACATTTTTTAAATGCAGATTGTACATCATGTTATAAACCTTAAAGTGTTTGAAAAACCAAAAAAATAAGCTCATAAAATTGTTTTAACGGTTTAAAATAAACTAAACGTCTTTTTTGGAAATTTCTTTAATTACTTGTATGACGAGGTTTGATATGATTTCCTTTTTACAATTCATTTTACGTCAATCATTCCGAAACAAGTTAAACACAAAAAATGTGGCACAGTTAAATATAATGAATAAAATTTCTCTTTTGTACGAGAATTACAATATTTCCTTTTTTTTTTTTTAGGGAGCCCCCTTCGATATACATCCATTGATAAACAATAAATAACATTGTTTAATTGTTAGGTTTTAAAATTTTACGCCACACCTCGATCCCTCTTTGAACTTCAAACATATATTAATAAAAATTAACATACGCCAAATTGTTACAGACAGAGATTGAATAAATATATACATCAATTCAATCTCCAACCGCAGTTAAAAATGTTGAAAACGGTTTTTTTTCACCGATATCGCCGGGAACGTGAAAAAAAAATTTGGAAAATAACGAAAAAAAGAATGATCTGCTCCCTGTGAGGTTCGAACTCACGACCTTCAGATTATGAGACTGACGCGCTGCCTACTGCGCTAAGGAAGCCGGATCACAAACTAATACAAAATTCATTAATTATAAATAATTATCCAATTTTGGTTTAACACTATTTATCGATCATCTTATATTTGGTATCGGATTTTATTTACGAATCATATTTAGACACAAAAAAAAAAATAATACGGTTATGTATTTTTTTTAACGACATGATTTCCAGATTTGGAAATTACAATAGTCATTTGATAAAATTGTTGACCGATTCTCTGCTGAATGGATAAAATACATTCCACTCTTGCATTAAAGACTTTTAATAATTTTTGTTCAATATGATAATTTATTTTGATATAAAATTAAATTTCAATGCCTCCGTTTAAATTACAATCCAATTAAATTTTAATGCAGTAGAATCAATGTGAAACAACAAATTTATTATTATTAGTATCAATACATTCCAAAAATACTTGGCTGACATATTAATTTAAAGCTTTAGTTGTTTACCTACGATTTTTAATCTTGTGTGATTTTCATTAAACCCGTGCTTCAAATTTTCGATTGAACATTTATTTAATCTCCATCATTTCCTTTGATCCACTTGATAATGAATTTATTGAATTTATTGAATATAAACTTTGCACCATTTGATAATTCACGTGATACTAAAAAATTTCCAAAAAAATTATATGTAACCGCAGGCGAGAATTAGAGTCACTGCGAAAAGCGTAATCTACATAAAAGGCCATTTTCTGTACAAATTCCAACCCAAAAACAATCACAAATTTCCTCAACAATTAAATTAATTAAATTCCATTCAAATAAGTCTTGACACTTATTGGTGTTGCTGTTATCAGGACGCGAATTTTCTACCACGAGTAGCCCTCGACCAGAATACTTTTCAATTAATAAGGCTTGTTTCCGATATATTTTAAAGTCAACTATACCGTTAAGAGGTACAATTATATTGGAAATTACTAATGGATGGATTTGAATGAAATTCATATATTTAAGTAAAGATAAAGTCTTGATCGGATATTTTGCATGAGATTCTTCCGTGTTGTACAGGATATTACCTTCCACTTTTGCATGTAACCTTGCAATTATTTCTGAAGAATGCAAATATGACTGATAAAGTGATAATGCGTCTTCCGAGAATTCATTTGCAGCCCATAATATAATGTAATGAAATAATTCATATTCCGATTTGGATTATTCCTCGAACTCTTCTCTTTCGATCTTTGATAAAATACAATTCAACGCTAATTGGAGCAGAATTAATAATATTAAAATGAATCAGCTAACTCATTATTAGAAGTATCCATAAATTCCAAAAGTTGAGATAGAATTTAGCCGAAATATTGATTCTATCCTCATGGCTTGTTAAATAATGCGCTATGATTTCAACCTTCAACGTCGTCTCTGTTACTTTCCCGGTATATGAATAAATATTCAAGAATAACGTGTAAAAGTTTCTATCACATTCGGCGTGGATTCTTTCATTCAATTTAAATAACCTGAACGTGTCAGCATTAACGATGAGCATTTCCATTGTTTCCTTTTTATTTTTACATCACTATATAAGATGTTTTCTAATGCAAATTTTAAATTGTCCAAAAAAGAGTCAGTTGTAATATCTATCGTTGAATTGGATTGCATAATTGAGAGTATTGAGAGAGAAAAATCCGAACATTGAAAATTTTTTAATTTTTAAAATTTTTATAAAGTTTTGTCACCTAAATTAAATAAATGTTAGGTGATTGTAGACGTTGTTGACGCGTAAATTTTGTGCGCGATAAAACCTTATCCAGATTTCATAAGATTTATGAATGGTTTCCAAAGTACAAATTCCAAACCAAATAAATTTTTTTCAACCACAATAACCCATTCATTACTCTTATGTGATTACTTTTCAACTAATAAAAATCTTGTTTCTACAGTATATTCAATTAATGAAATTGTTCTAAATCCATTTAATTAAGTAGGAAATTAACGTCCCACTCTTTCGCGTATGTAGTGATAAATTTTTCAATAATTTCTGGTAAGCAAAATTCCATCATATTTGCGTGGATTCTCTCATTTAATTCAATAACATACGCCTTAACAATTCTGAACTTGCGACTAATATCACTTGCTGAGCATATAAGTCGTTTCATTATTGGGAGATTCTAAATAAGGTTATAATATCACAAAAAATGTTTGTTTTTGGTTCGTTATAGTAACATACAAGTACAAAATACAATTTTAATTAAACCAAATTTTGTTGTTGAAAGCGCGATTTATAAATGTTCTTAAGTACAACTTTGTTTACGCTCCCGCACAAATGCAAGGTGTCACACATCTATAATAAAAAGTATTAAAAATTTCTCATGTTAAACAATTTAAACTTTTTGTATGCATCTTTTATTTACATATTATAATGTCCTACGCTTCGCTCCGGACAATAAATGTAGATATGAATTAAAACCGTTGAATATAAGCTTTTAGGAGAAATTACATTCAAAATGAAGATGTAAAAGACAAATTTCAATCCAAAATAAATTGAGAAAGGCTAAAATTTATAATCACGTATCAGATAAAAAAAATGTTTACCTAATTTGAAAATAAAAAAAATTTTTTTTTTTTTTATTTGAAAAACGAGCGCATTTCTCAAGCACATTGAATCTTCGCCCTTCCAGGTGCGTTTAAAGATACTGCAGGATAAACTACATCAGGTAAATTCCTAAAGGCTACAGGATATCTTTTTCCATTTATTGAAAAAGAGCAAGTTCTTTCAATCATATCTAAATGCACAGTGATTTTAGAACCTTTACCAAATTCCTCTCCATATTTATCTGTATAAGGTCCATTCTCTTGCTGCGTATCATGACAGATTATTCCATTCGAACCCAGAACCCATCCGTATGCTTGCTTTCCAAGCCATGAGTTGTAATCTACTTCAAATCCATTTTCTGTACAAATTCCAACCCAAAAGTGACTACAAATTTCCTCAACCACAATATTCCATTCCAATAAACCTTCGATAATTGGTAATGATGTTCTGATCCATTCATGTGATGAATTATACGTAAAAGCAATAGAAGGACTTTTATCAAATCGCATTTTATTACCACGCGCGCGACCATCCCATTGAAACGAAGCAACATTCTTCAATATATTAAGATAAGTTTCAGCTAATAAAGCTTTTTTCCGATATGTATCTAATAACATATTTGAATCAATTATACCGTCAAGAGGTTCAATTATTTCGGAAATGACCGATGGATGAATTTGTCCTAAATCCACATATTTAAGTAAAGATGAAGTCATTGATAACATTGCTGACCGGTATTTAGCATGAGATTCTTCCGGGTTAGATAGGAAATTACCGTTCCACCCTTTCACGTGTGTAGTGATAAATATTTCAATAATTTCTGGAGAAGGTAAATATGACTTATAAAATAATAAAGCTTCTTCCGAGATTTTATTCGCAGCCCATAATATGATGTAATATAATAATTCATATTCAAGATTATTCTCTTCCTTTTTGTTCTTTGATAAAACACACTTCAACGCTTTATCGTTTAAATTACAATATTCAATAGATTTTAATGGAGCAGAATTAATGATATTGTAAAGTGTATCAACTAAATCATTATTAACATTATCCATACATTCCAAAAGTTGAGATAGGATCTTGGCTGAAATATTTATCTTATTTTCCTTGTTCTTTATATCATGTAGAACAAACTCAGTAATTTGAAGTTTTAGTTGATCAAGTAAAAAATAATCAGCACTATGAAAAGCTTTAGCAATGATTTCTATCTTCAACGTCTTCTCGGTCACTTTCCCGGTATATAAATATTCAAGAATAACGTGTAAAGTTTTCGAGGAAAACTCTGGAAATTCTATCACATTTTGCGTGAATTCTTTCATTTCATTCAATAACATGAGCCTAAACACCTCTGAACGTGCCACTAATATTATTCGATGAGCATTTATTTCTTCTCCGTCGTTTCCTTTTAGCTTTATATCACTAAACAAAGGATTATCTAATGCAAACTTTAAATTTTCCGCTGTATTTTCATTTTCTGCTAAATTGGATCTCATTGTTGAAAAATGAAAATTATAGATTGTGATGTTCAGTCTAATTACACAAATTCTAAGCCTATAACAAAACCAGTTTTAAGCTCGTTTTGGTGTGTCACCAATATCTCGAGAAATAACTAAAGAAAAACAATTATGGAACGGAATCTTTCATAATGAACCTAATTTCTTCCTTTTCCATCATTCCGTGATAAACAATTTGATTATTGTTATAATTAGTATATAGGCTTTTTTTTCTTCACATATAAATTTCAATAATGTTTTCAAATTTAAACTTGACATGGGCAAGGGCGTTGCTCAAAAAAAATGTCGGCAAGCATTATATTGATAATAATGAATAAATAAATTAAATAAAGTTTCTTCAAAGTCTCTCCCCGTTCATAGATAGAAATTCACTATCGATCGATCTTTTTGTTTATTTTTTTTTTTTTTAAAAAAAAAAAAAAAAAATGTTTCATTGTGACTCAATTCATCAAATACCCATTTGAGACATACTGTATCACAATCGACAAGTATAAATTGATCAAAAATTTTAGTTACATCTGCTATTTAATTTTTTTTTTTTTTATATATATTTAAAAAAAAAATTAATTTTTTGCTGCGCGTTTTTGTAATTATAACGTAAAATTAAAGGTAAGTATCAATATCCCACTTTCTTTTAACATCGATGATAAGATTAAAAATTATATTAATCTATGAAGGAAATTAATTATCACAATGAGCACCAAAGAGGAGAATCTTCTTTTAGATGAAGTGACAGGGGAGAAAGTATCCAAGAAGTATGTAAAAAAGAAAAAAAAAAAGATTGATTCACTCGATTCCTATTATGAATGAATTAATTTATTTATAAGTGTTATAGTGAATTGAAAAGACGCATTAAGCAACGGGAAAAAGAAGCAAAGAAGGTATAGATTCGATTAATCGATTTACTTTTGATTGTTTTTTGATGTACTAAAAGAGATGTAATTTAATTGATCGATACAGGCTTCTAAGGCTGCAGCTACTTCAACTGCAGAAAAACCCGAAAAAACCGAAAATTCCGAGGAATCTGAAGAAAATTTAAACCCTAATGTAGGTTATATGGGTTGATTGCTAGGAAAATCAGGTTCCGGGAATTTTTTAACAAAATTGAGATTTTTTATTGCATTTTAGTTTTTGATGTTATTAGATTAAAATGTATTAAGCTCTTAATTTAAGTCAAAAATTTCTAAGAACCTGATTTTCTTAGAAACCCTCCCATATGAAAGATAGTAATCTGATTTGTTAAATACACGTTTTCAAATCGATTTAACTTTGACAAAGATTTTTTAACAAGATTTTTGAATTTTACATAGCAATATTTTGAAATTAGATCCAAGCATGTTCTTAAACTTCGAGAATCACATCAACCTAATCCCTATCCACATAAATTTCATGTGGAGCTTTCCATTCCAGAATTCATTGAAAAATATGGTAAACTTGAACCTGGTCAACATTTAGATGAGGTTATTCAGATTGCCGGTAGAATTCATAACAAAAGGACCAGTAGTGCCAAACTAAGATTTTATGATTTACATGGAGATGGCGTCAAGATCCAAATCATGGCTCAAGCACAGTAATTAATTCGTTCTTTTAATTATATGAAACAATTTTATCTTATTGAATTTATATACATTTTTTCTTAATGATATTATAGAGATTCTGAACGTGACTTTTTTGAAGTTCATGATTTACTTCGACGTGGAGATATTGTAGGAGTCCGTGGATGTCCAGGCAAATCCAAACGTGGTGAATTATCAATCTTTCCCAAAGATGTTATTCTTCTTTCACCTTGTTTGCATATGTTGCCTAAAGCGCATTATGGGCTTAAGGATCAGGAGACACGTTTTCGTCAACGTTATCTTGATTTGATTATGAATAATAATGTTCGAGATAAGTTTATTATTAGAGCTAAAATTGTAAACTATGTTAGAAAATTTTTGGATGATCTTGAGTTCCTTGAGGTGATAATTCAAAATCAATTTTTTTTAAAAACAAAAGGAAAAAAAGATCGGTTATTTAATTTTATTTATATTTTAGGTCGAAACTCCAATGATGAATATGATCGCTGGTGGAGCTACTGCTAAACCATTTATCACTCATCATAATGATCTCAAACTTGATCTATTTATGAGAGTCGCACCAGAATTATACCTAAAGATGCTTGTGGTCGGTGGATTGGATCGTGTATATGAAATCGGTAGACAATTCCGTAATGAATCCATTGATCTTACACATAACCCTGAATTTACTACGGTCGAATTTTATATGGCATACGCGGATATGTATGATTTGATGGAAATTACTGAAAAGATGCTGTCAAGTATGGTTAAAAGTATCACAGGAGATTATAAGGTTGTTTATCATCCTCATGGACCTGAAGGAGAAGCTATGAATATAGATTTTACTCCACCATTCAAGAGAATTAACATGATTGAAGCTTTGGAAGAAAAATTAGGTGTCAAATTTCCACCAGCATCTGAATTACATACAGAGGAGACTGCCAAATTTCTTGGAGAACTTTGTGAGAAAAATCAAATAGAATGTCCTCCTCCAAGAACCTGTACACGATTACTAGACAAAGTGAATAATGAACTTCATTTTTTTTTAATTTTAATTTTTTTTTTTTTCAAACTCATTTTTTAATCCTATTGATTCCTTTCCTAATCGTAGCTTGTAGGCGAATTTATTGAAGTTGATTGCGTATCACCGGCATTTATTATCGGGCATCCACAAATGATGTCACCATTGGCTAAGGCACATAGGGACATTAAAGGATTATGTGAACGGTTTGAATTATTTGTAGCCACCAAGGAAGTCTGTAATGCTTATACAGAATTAAATGATCCTTTTGATCAGCGTGAAAGATTTGAAGAACAAGCGCGTCAAAAAGAACAAGGTGATGATGAAGCTCAGCTTATTGATGAGACATTCTGTACAAGTCTGGAATATGGTTTGCCTCCGACGTAAGTATATCTTCAAAAAAAAAAAAAAAAAAAAGCAATAATAATTTTTTAGAGGTTCTAATTTTTAAATTTGAATATTTTAGTGGAGGCTGGGGAATGGGTATAGATCGACTTACTATGTTCTTGACTGATAGTTCAAATATTAAGGAAGTCTTACTTTTCCCTGCCATGAAACCTATTGAGGAAAAACCAAACATTAGTGATCTTTAAAGGAAAAAACTTTGATAACTAGTTTATCATGCTATATTTGATTCATAATAATAATAATGAGGATAAAAAGGTTAAAATGTAAAAACTCGAAATGATTATAATTTCAATTCGATTAAGTTATCTAATTTGAATGATTATATTAAAAAATCAATAAAATTTTCGGATTCCCATAATGTGCAATATATTGTTAAGAAAACAAGTTTCTATATTGAGGTGAATTTAAACATTCCGAATAATATAATCTTTATTTAGATACATATTTATACATATTAACGACATAAATTTATAATGCAAGCCATGCTTTTTGTTTTCAAAATACCGAACTTACCCCATTGATCAAATATATGCAATACACTTTTTCTTTTAGTGATTTCCCTTACACGTATTTCCTCCCATAAATTAATATTTACTAATCTTCATTTTGATAAAAAAAATATATATTCTCTATCTATCTTATTATGATTTAATACCATTCTCCTATCTTTCACAATCTAATAGTCATTATTCATATCTGAAAAAATAATTTATATACATTTAAGGATAAAAATAAATAATAAAATATAAGTTAAATTTAAAAGATTTGCCAAATAATTATTTTTTAATATTACATTTTTTTCTCTTGATAACACACTCTCTTTGATCTATTTATTCTCCTCCAATTTGAACTTTTAACTTGCCCCGAAAGTACTTGTTAACAAATGTCTAAAATCATGAAATTGTTGTTCATTGGCGGTCTTTGGTAACAGAAATGAAACGGTCTTGGTATCATTCTCCTTCTCTGTAACATGTTTTGGTAATCTACTATTTTCAATCATAAAACCTTTGGTACATTTTAATACCAATTCACCCCTGCGATAAAGTACTTTTTCTAAATTTTGATCAGAAAACACATCAACATGTGATGGTAATAGTAAGAACGGTAGCGATATTTTTGAGATATCAAATCTGTTTACTGTTCTCAATATATTGCGTAATCCGGATATTACACGCGAACGGTGCGTTAATTCGGATTTTTGGATTGCTAAGTTATTAAAGAGGGGAGAGATTTTATATATTTTTTAAAAAAAAGAAAGGTTCGAATCGGTTGAAGTAAAAATATATATATATATATATATATTCGCTATCAAAAATTTTAAATACTTACATTCAAAATCAATCACCAAGTGAAATACGACATGGACCAAAGGTAGATTGGAATGTCGCGTGATAAAGAAGTCACCTGTCGGAAAGATATAAAATATTAATAGCAATTCTCTTAATGTGAGAAGAAAATGAGCAAGCATACCTTCTTGCAAAGAAGTTCCATCGAGCGAATAATCATTTTCAATGGCTTCTAATTGATTCTCAACATTATTAAAGTGAAACTCTGTAGATTCCTTACATCTCTCGAAAAATCCTTTGTTAGCACTTTTTCCCAACTTATACAATGGCCAATCTTTTGGGGTTAATAATAAAATGATTGCAGTTAAATCTTGAGAGTATAAACTAGCAGCAGTTTGAGCTCTATAAGCCATATCACGAGCAATATCATTAGAAGATTTAAGCAAATCATCCATATCCGAAACCAATAATCTAAGATTATGAGTAACCTTAACTTGATTACCGAGTGATATAGTAAACGATTCAACTAAACGAGGATCTTCTAATTGCATATGATTCCCATTTCCATTCTCTTCTTCAAATCCAAAATTTTCCATAGCCTTATTAATCCATCCACCTAATTTTCTAACAGATGAATTATTTTGGGAGGTCATCATATTATTTTTCTGTTGTTGAAGGAATGTAATTGGCGACCAAGTTCCTTTTTTTTCTTGTTTCTGAATCGCCAACTGCAATTGTTTACTATGTGACTTTGAACGACGATGCGGAGGAGGTGATAATTGTTGTGATTGACTAACCATTGAAGGACGCCGTGGAATCGGAATTGAATTTAACGCACTTCCATTTGCTATTATCGCATCTACTTTCTTCTTGTTATCTAGTAATAACATAATTGCTTCTTGCTACGTGAAACAAGGGATCAAATCAGAAGAAGAAAGAAATTAAATGAGAAAGATATAATAAAATACGAGATTATTTAAAAGTACCATGTTGCCGTTGGCCATCTCGAGAGCTACTTTGGATTGTTCATCGGTGAAGCCCATTTCTTTGATCTTAATAATTTCTTCCTACAAACAAAATTTTAAGTTATAATAAGGTTTGATTCGAAATTCGGTCAAAATGAAATCAAACCTACATTGATATTGCCATTAACAATTAATTTTTCGTCAACATTGCTGGATGATGGCATAGAAGAAGGAGGAGATATTAAAGGAGATGGAAGCATAACTTCTGCCAAACTACTAATACTTCCATGTCTACTCCTACTAGCAGATTTGCTACCATTTGTATATTGATTATCTAATCTTAATAATTCATTTGATAAGTTACATTTATTTTTCATTTCATTTAAAACCTCTAATACAATCTCTCTACCATCTAATCTAATGGTTTGTTGTTGTTCTGACAACAATCGTTGATGTGCTTCATGTAATCTTAACACAAAATTACAATACTCTTGTTTCTGTGATCTTTGAATTTCTTCTAATGCTGATGTCGAAGTTGCTTGAAGAAATTCAATTTCCTTAAAAATTTAATCGGAATCAGGAAAAAAAAATAAACCAAAAAAAAAATAATAAAGAATAAATTCTTTTTTTTTTTTTTTAAAAAAAAGATACCTCAACTTGTCTTTCTATTACTTTAGTTAGTCCACCATCAGCTTGGCTGCCAGATTCTTCAAAATCATCAACTTCTACTTTATGTCGATCATTAATGAGCGACATTTCTCTGTCCCTTGCATTAATTAAATCTTTTATCGCTTGTTTATAAATGCTTTCTAATTGTAAAAATGTATCAAATATTGATGAAACTGGAGAATGAACTAATGTATGATAAGCTTTAGGAAATATATCCTTGAAAAAATTAAAATCGTATTGGAATTAGAGAAAGAGAGAAAGATGCTTGTTAAAGTAAATAAAAGAAAAGAAAAAAAAGGAAACACTTTTAAATGAGAACTTACTTCGGCTGGAGCATCGTTATAGCGAATCGTGTGCCTTTGGTATTTTGCTACAAGTTCGGATCGAATCTTATATGCCTTTGTTTCATTGACTACGATATTTTTTAAATAAATAAATAAATTAAATTAAATTAAATTAAATTATCAAGAATTCATTCTAAAACTCCCACCTCACCTCCACTTCCTTAATTAATACATACTTTCAACGTCTTTTTCCATATCTTTACGCAAACTTGCCATCATTAAAGCTTCAATAGTGGATAAAGTTGACACTTCCAAATAACACGGTATATTATTTTCCATCATAAAATGCCTTACAACGTCTAGCAACAATTGACCTTTTTTAATCACTATTGTTAAAGTGATTGGGTTATTATTCGGTGGCGGACTAAATATTAGTTCAATGCTTAAATTTTTCAATACTTTAGTTGGACTCATGTTGTTGGATCTCTGATAGGATTTTCGATGAGATTTAGGAATTTCTTTATTAAATCTAATAAAAATTTTTTATCAAAAAAAAAAAAGTTTAATTACTTATATATAAGATCACATGAATCAATGACTTAAATGTACCTTGAATATTATTTTTATTTGATTAACCGTGTTTATCTATTTATCAAGTGACTTTTGGATTATTTATTTATATATGTATATATTTATGTAATATTTTAAATTTCCTTAAAATAAATAATCTATTTTTTTTTAAAAAAAAAAAAAAATAAATGATTTGCTGATTTTACTTTTACCATCAAATGAAATCTTTTTTCTTTTGAAAATTAAGGTTAATTAAATTAATTAATATATTAATTATTAATAATAAACATCCGAAAAAAATTCCTTCCGATATTTTTTTTTTAAAAAGATTATCAAGAGAAAAAAAAAAAAAAAAAAAGAATCCTGCAAAGGAAAAACTCTATAATATTTATATATATAAAAAAAAAATTGAATTCCATATTTGTAAAATGTATCACAAACAAAAATAAGCGGGCTTAAAGAAATTTTCATTTTTATGAATCGTAAAAAAAATAATGGGGTATCCTGCACGCCACAAGAATTTTCAGGGGTTCAAGGTTTATTTATCGTGATACAATCAATTTACCGATCATGAACGTGTCAAAGCTCATGAAGTTTTTAAGTCAAAGCTCATTCGTGTTACAACAATTATATTATCAAGGGACAGAAAATTTTCATGCCCGAGGATACTATAAATCAAATAAAAGACAAGTTACTCATATACCGATGGTCATCATAAATCAATGAAGTGCGTGACCCTTTAAAGCTCAGGAGACTCTTATAATGGCTCTAAAATTCCACTAATTCTAGCTTTCAGAAAGATGGAAGAACTGGTGGAAAAATGGCAACATTTCCCGAAAAGTAAGTTGATTTGAAATTTATTATTAAATAAAAAATAAAGGAAAAGGTCAACTGGTTTTATTTGGGAAGGTATAAAACCTTGTTAGCCTGTGGAAAATTTCGCGTCTCTTGCAAATATTGTACATAATATTTTGTTATTATAATTCAATTGTAATTGGTTCTCACCTTGAACTTCTTGATTTTCCCAATTCTTATAGCATATCACTCAATATGGGTCCGTCACAATGAAAAGTAAAGACAAAGACATACATACATATGAAATGGAAGGTTCAATGCATCAATATAACGAAGTCGCTACGACAAAGAAAATCCGAGAACAAAGTTGTGGTTTTTGTTGATAATCTACAAGATAACCATAGAGGGTTTCTATCGAGATTTTAGTTGAAGAATTGATCGAATTTTTAATTATCATGGTCTTGGAGAAGAAAGTATTATTATTCATGCAGACAAATGTACAGGACAAGCAATGATAATACATACATAATGTGGCGTTTTGAAAGTAATTGCAGAAATTTCATCAAAAGAAAGGCGGAATTTAAATGCATTACCTTATTTGGAATATCAAAGAAGCTTTTGAACCTTCATCCAAATGTTTATGCAGTGCCCTCAACCAAGGAAGGTGTTATCACGGGAAGATTGGGACATTCTATGCCGTCGATGTTGGAGAAGTTCTGCTAGGTATATCATGGACATAGTAGGGACGGGACAATCTCAAAAATGTACAACACGCCTTAATGCTTTAAGTATCAATTTGGGTAGAGCATGACATCAACTAATTTGATACATACTTTCGGAAACAAAGAAAAGTTATTTATGGTTTATCTTGATAACCAAAATTATTTTGTTATTTTCTTTGGTATTCCAAACGAATTTCAATGCTAAGACGGATCGATCTGCCTCTAGTGGTCGATAAGCAGCTGAATCTTACGTAAGAACGCAAATGTGATGGTTGGTAGCATTCGATGACCATTAATCTGAATTTTTCTTAAAATTACTTTTTCTAAATAATACTTTCAGTTAAATTATTATTAGGTGCATCCCTGTAATTTGATGTATGGTCAACTTATGTTTATTATGAAACATTCGCTCTTAGTGATATTCAAAAGAAACAATCAAAATAAAAAGGAGCTATTAAAATTTGAGATTGATATATTGAAAGGATTCGATTGTTTGTGAAACCTTTGTAGAAGATCTTCGATAACGGAGCGATTGTTGTTCTATCTATATCATCCAATTGTGTCTGTCCATCATCCAATTTATTGAAATAAAGATACCGATCCCATGTATTCTTAAGTGTAAATGACGAACATCAAACATTGGAGATGTTGATGTGCATTGAACCCCTGAAACCTTCGTGGCGTTATACCCGTATTAGGTAAGTGCAATATTTAGAGTACAACGAGCTTTCAGGAATTTTTTTTGACACTAGTTGAGCAAATTACGTTGTGTTTTCCTTGGGTAACAATGAAAAAATAGAAACAAATTGTTCTTTCGAAAAGAGAAATTTCTGATAGTGATTTCGATATTTCTACTAAAAAAATACTTTGGTTTTCATTTTTGAGTATAATATGGGTATTGTAACTGATACGTACAATGAATTATGCACAATGAACAAACACACCATTGAAAAAAAAAACATTAATTTTTACATTTTTCGGTCGAGTATGACCATACGCGGACACGAATTTTTTTTTATGTTTGTATTAATTGCTTGGACAATTTCTCGCATGCAAAAGAAAAAAAAATATGACCAAAACATGAATGATGAACGTATTAATTAGGGAAGAATTCGTGGAAAAAGAAACTTCCCTTTAACTTTCAAGATCATTTTCGGTTACAAGGTTTTTCTTTTAAACCGCAATCTTTTAAGATAATCTGCGATTCGTAATACAACTGAAGATAAAAATTATCCGAGCGCAATATTGTACCATATTCAAGGAATACATATGCGATATTTTCTTTTTGAATGAATACGTTTTGATATGAATAATGTTCAACGTGTTTGGATTGTAATACCATTGATTATGTTCTCGTGTTTGACTTGTCGCACAGTTATCTTATTTTGCTGCGCATATATATATCACTAAAAAAGTGTTCATTCAGAAAGGGTTCCGAAATAGATTAACTCCGATAAGTTTAAAGTTTAATGTAGCTTAGTTTATTACGTTCTCGTAATACCGTACTTGTAAAGGAGGTTATAATTAACTGTCTAATCAACAGATCTTGAACTTTAGTGAAAAAAATGGTGAACCCAAAAACTTTTTTTTTTTTTTTAAAAATGCATCCATTTTTCTAACCTATGACATTTGATATGAGCGAAATTCAACTAAACCAAATCTTCAAGGATCGACCCCCTTTTAAACCAAATTTGTTCAGGTCAATATTTATCACACAAAAAGTTTATTAGAAACTATTGTTTGTAATTAAAACAATGGGAAATTTTTTTCAAATTCAGTTCAATAAAAAAAAAAAACACAATATTAACTATTGTCATATGTTTTTAGAATAGTCCTACCAACCGTTATTTTATGACAAGGCTTACTTTTTAGTATATATAGACTATTGTGAACCTTGTTATCCTTTTCTCCTTGGAGCTTGTTTCATCAACTGTTTAATAACCTATTTTTGCTGTCAGTCAATCATTCAGGGAAGAGAATAAGAAAATAACACCATAATAAAATAAAAAACGGGGGAAAAAAAAAAAAAACAAAAACAAAAACAACAATTTTTTTTTATTTATTTCAAAAGAAAAAGGAAATAAAAAAAAAATATATACACATATATTTTGTATATTTTGAAACAAAAAACACAAGAGAAAAAATAACCTACTCTAATTTCGGAAGATAGGAAGATATCTCATACAAAACAAAAGTGTCGACAGCAACATCATCAAGAATGACTTCAACAATTTCACAAAACTCACCGTTTCCGCCAAATGCGGTTTACCAACAAAATTCATACCCATCACAAACTTCTTCATATTCACAAATTCCAAGAAATTCACCGTATCAACATCAACAATATCATTCACCCGTTAAGCAAGAATATTCATCATCCTCTTCCTCACCTTCATCAGTATCTTCCGCATCTGCATCTTTTCCATTAGGCACACTTCCACCCTCATTCGATCATAGTCACTTAATAGATGGCATTCCTGTATCATATATTCTCGAAAAATTACATTTATTAGGTCCAACCTATTATAACAATAGACAAACCGCTTACGCTGAACTACTCATTAATTCCCTTCCAAATACTACGTTTTACGTTCATAAAGAATATCTCATTCTTCAATCAATCTTTTTTCGTCAAGTATTTGAGAGGGTAAAAAATGGTGATTGTATAACGATCACTCTCCCCGCCGCTCCCGAAACCTTTCAACCCATATTAGAATATTTATATACTGGTGATGATGACAAATGGTATAGCACCATGACCATAGAGAATTGGTCAAATATTTATAAGAATGTACAATTTCTTGGTTTATGTACCGAAGCTAAAGCTGTTTGTTTGGCTTTTTATGAACACGAGATTGAACCGACTTTACATAGGTCTGCCTAAGGAATTCATGTGTCACAGAAAAGATGAACCACATTTTATTTTTAATTTTTTACTTTTCTTTTTAAGATTTTAATTAGTGTGTACAGATTATTAATTTTTTTTTTATTAAAAAAAAAAAAAATAAGCATTCTTTGTAAATTTCATTTCAATTTCAATTTCAATTTCAATATCAATCTTTTTTAATCTTACTTTTTTTTTTTTTTTTTTTTTTTTTTTTTCAATACTTAAATTGTAATTTATTAATAAAATTTTCAAAAACGAAAATTTTCATAAACTACTTTGTTTCAAAGTTAATTTACCCGTTTGTGAACATCTAAAGTACAACAATAAATCTCACAAAAAAAAAACTTTGCAAGTCGACAAATTAAGTGCGGGCGAAGGAGCAAATTGCATTCACGCGTAGATACATTTTTGTTTGTGATACACATGAAATTTAATGTTGCGATTGGTGTAACTCTGATCAAGATATAAATCTTGATTTCCGGTTTTTTATAATATTTTTCCGTTCCCTTCCCTTTTTGTTTTATTTTTAATAGAATGCTTTCGATCTCATGGATCATTTTATTATTCACTTTGCTTTTCTTAATAAGGTTATTTCATACATTACCACGGCGTCATAAAGACAACCCTATAGTTCCCCCGTCTAATCGACCTAAACCATCAATTAAAACCTGTATAATATTAGGATCCGGTATTTACGATTGATGAATTCCAATATTTAATCCTTATTCAGGTTTTAATGATTTTAAACAAATAATTAGGAGGACATACGATGGAAATGTTCCAATTGATAGAGGGGTTGGATCTTAAAACAGTTTACCGACCGAGAATATATGTTGTGACCGATAATGATTATTTAAGTTTGCAAAAAGTTGTCGAATTTGAAAATAGGAAATCTGGTGATCATCATAATGATGTATGCAATATAAACTACTATATTTCTCTCTCGCTCTCTCTTTTTTTTTGTTTGTTTGTTTGAATGTTAAAATTCGAGAATGACTTTTTTGCGAATAAAAAAAAAGCACGTTGTTAAAATGATACCGAGAAGTAGACAAGTTGGACAATCTTGGTTAACCACCCCATTTAGCGTCCTTAAAGCCTTAATTAAATGTATCAGCCTAATATTTGGTGAATTACCGGATCTAGTAAGAAATCCTTTTTACTTTTTGTAAATTTTTTTTTTTTTTTTACAAATGAATCTTATTTGATTCTGGTAGATAATATGTAATGGACCAGGAAGTTGCATTCCTGTTTGTGTTATTTCTTACATTCCCAGAGTAAGTTGGATTCAATTAAATTAGTTGTACAAAGAAAGAAATTTTTTTAAAATCATTTTTTTTTTCTTTTTAGATATTGGGAATTAAATGGATAAAATTGATTTATGTAGAATCATTTGCTAGAGTTAAAACATTATCATTATCAGGGAAATTATTATATATTTTCGTAGATAGATTCTTAGTACAGTGGCCTTACTTTGCAGAAAAATATCCCAATGCTGAATATAAAGGTCTTCTTGTATAAATATTTAAATACTTAAAGTAAGAGAATTAAAAAAACATATATTTATTTAATTTATTTATTTTTCTTTAACCGGATGATCTTATTAAATACTTTTTAGTTAATTAAGAATAATATTAATTTTAAGCAAATTAATAATTTTCTGATATAATATCAAATTAATTAAATTAAATTAAATTAAATTTTTAATTTTTAATAATTTAAATTTAAATTTAGATTAATATAAAAGAAAAAAAATTTTTTAATTTTTTTTTTTTTTAATTATAAATATTTAATAGTTTTTAAATATTTTGTATTAAATAATTGTAATATTTATAATTGGTAAAATTTGTTAAGTTTTTGCTTAATAAATTTTACTTATTATACTACTTATTAAAATAATTATAAAATGTAATAATATTGAATAATTGTTTTATTAAACTTAATATAAGTTTATTTAAAAGTTTATTTTCTTATTAAAAATAAATTCTTTACATATTTTTCTTTTTTAATATATACATTTTATTGGTTCTATTTATTTTTTATTTTGTTATTCCTTAGATTATTTAGCAAATACAAACTTAAAAAAGTATATATTGTTACTATAAAATTCTTTAACTCAGATTAATTATATTCTTAACTCTTTATTTAAGATTATTATCTGTAATTAGGATGTTAAAATCTGTTTAACATTTAACTTTAATCAAATTTACATATTAAATTTAACAAATCTATCAAGAATTCAGATGACAAATTCAATTATAAATTTTGTGTAAGAATTATATTAAACTATATAAAGATATAAAAAAACAAAAAGTTATAAGTTTAATTGATTCCTTTATTGTCTAAAGCGAAGCGTAGAACAATATACTTTTAGGAATTAGAGTGAAAAATTGCACTGTTACGTGAGAATTCCATCTGTCCTACCGCATTACGTAAGATCAGATCAAAATAATCAACAATAAACCAAGTAGGGTAACTTGTATAGCTTGTAGCACCTGAACAAAATCAGTACAAAAGAAAAAAACAATACATTTATACTTTTTTTTTTACTCGTTACATTTTATTGAATTTTTTTTTACCGTTATCTGTTAAATTTTTTATTGAATATTTTTAGATATTATTACTAGGCAACTGAAGCCGTTAAGAGTCCAGAGCAAAAATTCACTTTACAAAATCTTTATTTTTGTTTTTTGTTATTATTATTTTTATTATATTTTTAATATATTGTACCTTTGTGATATTTTTAATGTAATATTTTATTGCTTAAAAAAATAAAAACACAGTTTTGGAAATTTAGGAAACTTTGAAAATTATGAAGTTTATTGTTGAAACAAGTTATTATGTGCTTCTTACAACTTATGTCAATTTTTAGGTATCATTGAAACTAGTTGCTCTTCTTCGATTTTCCTTTCTTGCAATCTTCTATAGTCTTTAATGTGCTGGAGTCTTTCGAAATTGAAAGGTTAGAAGAGAATATCTCTCATAGTGCGGACCTGAAACATTGTCACAAATGAAAGGCCAGCTGCAAACTCCTTATCACTAAGATTTATTACAGTTTTTTATAGTGTAAGTCCTTGACTTTTATGTACAGTAATGGCCTATGCAAAACGAATAGGAACTTGTAAGCGTAAACATAATGTTCTGGATTTGCTCTCCCAGATACATCGAATGGGTGCAATTGGGACAACTTTTGTACCTTTTAAGGTAGCAATAGTGAGGTCTTTATAATTTTTAAATGAAATGAGAACTGCTATAGGAAGAAAAGGTGATCCTTGATCCTCTCTAAACAAAATATCCTGGACGATTCCCAGTGCACTATTGACCAAGCCAGCTTCTGTCCACAAATTTGATGTCAACATAATATGTACGCCTCTTGCTAGCAGCAATTGTGCTTCAAGACTATGTGCAATATCAAAATCTACTTTTTTGGCTTCGTTGCTGCCTATGTGTATGGCAAGAATTCTAGCAACAGGAATGTTTAAAAACCTGAGTCAGTCTATATTCATTGCATCAATGTTGACCCATTTCATTAGGATGAACATAACATCAGAAAATTTATTACATTCTGTTTTATTTAATCTCCCTTCGAATCGTGTGATAAGAGTCCTTCAGTCAGCTAAAGTAAACTTTCCATCGCGCAATCTTAAGAGGAGAAATCTAAAGTCCTGTTACTCTTGAGAATTTCTGGATTGGCGTTAAACAACATCAAGCTTATACACCTTCTTAAATAGGATGTATGCGATAAGACCATTATTAGAAAGTGGATCTTGTAAAACTTTTGTATACATCGGGAGATCAAGTACAGGCGGGAGCTGGTCGAAATCTCCAAATATAATAACTGATCTCCCACCAAAGGGTTCATTATTATTTTCAAAAAAAGTCTACCGAAGTCACATATCAATAAGACCAAGCATTCGGCGACCAATCATACTTTTCTCATCTATTATAATATATCTTACACTTTCCAATCTATTCTGTAGCAACTTCAGCTGTTCCCTTTTTATATCAAGATTACTATCGCTAATTATTAGAATGAAAAGCGTTGAATGAATCGTCATTCTACTTATATTGAAAGCTGTAACACCTGTTGACGCAACCACTAGTTAATATTTACATTTTATTAAATGTCACAATTTTTATATTTTATTACAATTATAAAAAAATTAATACTTAAATAAGAATTAGTATAACTATTTATTAAATTTGCTTATATCAGAAAAATTACAATTTTTATTTAATAAACTTTTACAAATAGTAAGGAGTTTGCTAATTTTGCTTCAGACTCACAACGGTTTCCGTTGCCTAGTTTATTTTAGAATTTAGAAAATAATCATGAATATCTTCAGATGATTGCTGATGTTGAAACAAGATGGAACTCCAGTTATCTTGTATAGAAATGCTTAATAAAAATTAAGGATTTCATTGATATTTTAGTATCGACTATGATGATTGATCCTGATTCTTCAACACGACGAGATGGTAAACGACTAAAAAATATAAATTTAACAGAAGCTGAATAGCAAGAAATAAGTAAATTGATTATAATTTTAGAAGATTTTGCTGGAGCAACTGAAATTTTAGGTGGAAAGAAATATATAACTATTAGTTTAATGTATAGTATATTAGCAGTAATTAATCAAAAATTAATACCAGATGATAATTCTGATGTTGAAATTATAGATTTAACAAATCCAAATACAGCCTTTGATGATGATATTGGTTATGAAGATGCATTAGAAGATGAACCAATTACTGAATGACCTAAACGCAGAAAAATTAATATTAATATTCTACAAGACTGCAACAACCTTACAAATCGTATTAAAATGGCATTATATAAATCAATGAATCATTATTGGGAAGTTTCACAAGAAGAAGGAACATTGACTGCTTTGCTAGATCCAAGATTCAAGGATTTAAAATTTGCTTCTGAATCATTGAACATTAGAACTTATGAACAGTTAAAAAATGCATATCAAAATATGAAAAACTTAACTGATGAAGATCAAGAAGTTGAATTTAGAGCAGTTTCATCAAATTCATTATTAGCAAAAATGTTTCAAGATAATATTAATTGTGCTGATGAAGTAGCTAATTATCTGGCTTTACCCAATATTCATCCTGACGATTGTCCTTTATTATGGTAGAAAACTAATAATACTAGGTTTCCAATATTATCGAAATTAATAAGAAAATACTTGGCGATTCCTGCTACCTCAACTCCAAGTGAAAGGCTTTTTAGCGAAGCTGGTAATATAATGACCATAAAAAGAACACAATTAGCATTAAATACATTGGAAAATTTGGTTTGTTATAAAAAGAATTGGCATTTAGCTGGGGAGATTTTTCCATTAAATGAGAAATAATTAAATAATGTGTATGTACTACCGGAAATTAACAAATTAATAAAGTCATTATAAAAAAGCATTCGCCTTTATCAAAATTCTTAAGTTTTAATGTATTGATAAAAATAAATAACATTTTATTAATTTTTTCTTTTGTATCCATATATCCGGATTAGACCACTAATGAATCCGTTACGGATTTATCCTTTATCCGGATTTCTTACGGATAGCAATCTGGATTCATGATGGAAGTCACGAATCATCTGTTTGCGGATAAACATATATCCAGATCGGACCACTAGTGCTCTGGATTTGTTGCTGGCTTCTCCAAAGGTTAAGGTATTGTACACTCCCCGGTCAAAAGTATTGGACCAAAAAAAAAGTTATCGCAACTTTTAAATTTATGACTAATTTTAATTT
>CAJVPP010000806.1:0-26028 GCA_910592005.1 Funneliformis mosseae
TAATAATAAAAGTTATTTACCTTGCAATTAGCAAATAATATGATTTATTTAGAAATCAAATAATGACATCGAAACAAGGGATGTATAACATACGAACCCCGGATCTTCATAATTGGGGATATTCAAAAAAGGGATGTTCCATTTTATCCGAGTGACATAAATTGAATAGAAAACTGTTTCATTTCAATATTAACCAACCATGTCGATTAGCCAAGTAGCAAGATTAATTTGTTCGTCAACCATTTTGGTCTGACCGAACTTCAAATGATTTTGATTAGCTGCTTAATTTTTTGACAATCGGATCAGAAATGTTACTTTATATACATTATTTTGAAACTAAATACTTTTATTTTATAATGTAACAGAATTTAAATGAAAAATTTATCATTTAAAAATATACATATAAAATAAAGTTATTTATGTATGTTTTTTCAACAATGAACTAGATTAAAAATGTAATATCATTATATTAAAATGTATAATTAAAATTGTATAAATTTGTTACAGTTAATGCATGTTTGTAAATTTTGATAAAAGTAACGATCGGAATTGCACAATTCAATTTAAATAAACTTTTCCATGTGATGCGTCCCGTCTATAGATTTGTGATATAGAAATATTTATTACTATAAAATGCACCAATGACTACTTCCGTAAGGATCAAAATATTACAGCATGTTATGGCCACTTCAATTATAATATTTATCGATAAGAAGGTTAAATTCTGTTAATTTCTAGAAATATTGTTTTAAATACGTCCTTGTAAAGTTTGAAAATATAAAGTAACGAAACGCGTTTAAACTTGTCCGTTTTCTCTGTACACAAGAAATCAAACTTAGAGATTGGAACCGGTTAATTTTTAAACAGGTTAAAATAGATAAATTTAACTCCTGCGAAATTCAATTTCCGGCCAGAATTAAGATTTTTATTGATATAAAAAATATTGTTTAACTCCAGCCAAATTTATAGTACTGGTTAGTTAATTTTAACCGGTTAAAGAATTTTTGGTCGGTTCCAACCTCTAAATAAAACTCGTGGTCTGAGAAAGGAAGCTTATTATCATAATAGTATTATTCCATTTTCAACAAATAACATTTATACTAGGCGAAACAATTGAAATGCTTCAACTCATTTGGTATTCATTTCATATTAATAATAATTTGAGAAGTGCATGTACTGCACCATTATCTATAAGTGGTCAGTGGCATTGAAAAGCATATCAAATAAACGTTTCGTAATAATAGTTTTTTATTAATGTCAATTTTAAAAAAGGGCTAACGACAATTGGTTAAGAAATTGAAATAAATTTATTTTATTTTTTAAAATTTTTTTTTTAATGAAAACTTGGGTTAATTGATATAAGGTTTATAAATAAACGACTTCTATCACAAAAAGGCTATAAAGGATGTCAATACGATAATTCTAGGAAATTTTTGAAAAAAAATGTTGCTCACTTACTCGTTATATTTCATTATAGAAGTCATGTTTAAATGCCCAGGTTATTTATTTTCTTATACCAGCTTTTATTTGCGCTGGCTTCCCGGTGGGTTTGTTGACAGGAGTAAGAGCAACAATCTTGTCAACTTTCTTCTCCAAAGTATTCAAGGACGCGTTGATTTGTGCTTTCAAAACGCTGACGACATTACCACTGGAAGACATCTTGGATTATTTTTTTTTTTTGTGAAAAGTTTCAATAGAATAGAGCCTAGCTTGTAAATTCTTTAATTGTGTGGTTATTTAAATAAAATTAAATTTTTACCGCACCGCGAAAAATATTCTTTCCCCAATAAAAGGGGGATTCGGCTGATGGTTCAATTTACCGCCGATCTTCTGCAGATCACTAGTTCATGATAGATTATTTGCTACACAGCCGTGATCAATTTATTTAATTTTTTTTTATTTGCAATAGTAAATCAAAATAAACAATCATTTTCCAATGCACTGCACTTTTTCAAGGAAAAAAGGCGTAATTAATAAATCTTATAATGCTAGCTTACTTAAATGAATTGTCAACTATAGTGATTATGAAGATATCAGCATGTCTAACACACAAAGTCTAACACTGTTGAAGAATTCAAAAATAAAAGAGATTGTTGAATCTATTTAAATTTATTCAATGGACTGAGAACTTGAAGTAAATTGCCTTAATATTGCATGATCAAAAACAATAATGTAACTAATGTTTGTAAATATAAATTGTCCTAGATCGGAGCTAAAGAATTATACTTGCGGCATATCATTTATCCAATTCCAGTAAAAGTTCGCAAATACAATATAAAAAAACCATATTAATGAGCTTTTGAATATTTTAAGCAATCAATCAGATTTTATTGACTAAGTACATATGGTAAAAAACCGAATCCAAAAAACATTTAAATACAATCAATTAATAAATAATCATTTTTTATATAATTTTATTTCAGAAGATTTTAATATTTAATTTTATAAAAATAACTAACATAAGGCCATGCAACTTTGAATTTTCGGTTCATGTCACCCGGCCGGGTCACTTTTTCAAATTTTAACAAAAAAAAAGTTTATATGCGGGCTTGTCAATAAAAAAGGAGGAAATCTGAAAATTTTCATTGATTTTAGTTTATAAGCTAATTTTGAACACATGACTGTGATCAGTCAAGTGGATCTATTGACTAGACCCCATATATAAAAAGTTTATCTTGTGACTTACAAAGTGTAATTTTATTGGTAGATTAAAGCTTTATTGTATTACAGTATCGTTATGTATAATTCCTTTCTTACAACTCATTAGTTTCATATAGTTTCTCAAGCAATACATTGTGCTGAAATTTTTTCTCCAACTATTGTTTTTGATGAGCTAAACTTCACTTCAAAATCTGCTTTCCCAGCAGTCAGGTGATAAATATAGAATCGAAATATTTCCAAAAAAAATATCTTTTATTTTTGTTTCTTTCTCAACAGGTAAACCTTCCCAATCATTCAAAACTTTAGAATTGTAACCTATTTTTACATGTATAATAGGCATTTTGACGGAGTTAAGATTTTATAATTGACACGATCACCCGGTTTTTTTTTTTCTTTTTCATATTGTTATTTCGCCGCTTTCTTTTAAAAAAAATCTGGCCGGGCCTCAGAATCTGAAAATTTATTTTCGCACGCTTGTCCCCTTAAAGATTGACCAATCAAATGGCATATTTCTAAATATAAACTTTCTTTATTAATCATTAATAAACTACGGGTCTCCGGGTCGATTTTAAATTTCAATGTTACGTGAACATCGAAGTTGCATGGCCTAAGAAAATACCTATATGTATACTTGACTAAGAGAAGTTCTAATTGAAAAATCAAACAAATGCAATGAAAAATTCACTGTTATGATATAATGCACGATTATAAAAATATAGTATAAATATTTTCATAAATCACCTATGTTCAATAATTTATCCATCATTAATAACAATTTAATTCTATCGGTAGTTTATATAAATTCGTCGGAATCTTTCCAAGTTTATCAATATTTGAAAACTTGAAAAAAAAAAAATATTAAAATGCTGCGCCATTAAATAAGTAAATCAAAACATAAAAAAAAAAATTATTTTGTAAAAAAGTGCGGAAAAATTATATTGTTCGGCTAAATAAAAATTTTCTAATAAGCCAAAATCTGTTAATTTTTTACTATTAACCGGTCGGTTGGTCAAGGCCTTTCTTTGACTGACCGTTACCATCACTAATTCAATAAATTATGATTTCATTATCGTTATAAGAATTATTTATAAATCAGACAAAATTTTGTAAAGTAACTTGGTAATTTGAACTTGAGATGATGTGAATTATGGTTATGTTAGAAAAGTCACCTAGAGATTCATCAAGGTTTGCTCTTTTCCATTACACACACATTCGGACCAAAAAATTCCGCTATCTCATCAAATCCTTACAATATTAAAAATAAATCATGACTACGCTGAGCTTTAGATCGCTGATTCGTATGTGCTTTATACCATAAACTATAGATTATTGAAGGCTTCAAAAATGGAGTAGAACTCTTGCATATATAACGACATTACACTCAACAAGTTCTATGATCTTTACATCCAGAATCAGTGATATATACCAGTATCTTCATTTTTAGGTTTTAGATTTCTCAATTTTATACCTATTGTTCGAATATACAACGAATTTAACAAATACTCAATAAGCGCATTCGACATTGAACTTAACAACGGCTTCAAATTTAAATCTTCCTCACTTTCCTTGTTGCTGAACGAAAGTTATCCATAATAGTTATTGTAAAAAATAATAATAATAATAAATAAAATAAAGTTTGGTTAAATTATATTTTTATGTAACTTTACATTTTTTGCGTGTGCATATATTTTAGTTGAAGTCGAAAATGTTGTGAAGGCGGCTAAAAAAAAAAGAAAAAGAAAATATTAATTAAAATATTTATTTTGTAACTTGAAAAGAAAACAAAAACAGGAACGCTCTTATATTATATAAGAATATCTATAAATAATGATGCGTCTCTCAATAATATATTTCTAATGATCAGTAACCGTGTATGATGAGTTAATTTATTTTTACTGTATTTCTGGAACTTCAAAATTAGTGTCATTTGGTTTTTTCCTTACAATAATTCTTTTTTTTTTATATTGAAGGAATTCAAAATTAAAGTTTTCTACTTATATATCATTTGTGATCAAGAAGCTACATTGAATACATCAAATAGAGAAATATTGAAGAAAAACAGCAATAATGTTAGATTTGATCATTTGCGATAAACTTTGATCAAAAAGCTTAAAGGTTACACATAGTTTCTTGCGTATAAGATTTAAACTATTTGTTTCCTGGCTAAAATAGAGTTTAGTAATTCTAGCAAGAGTTTATTTTGCATTTACTAATGCTGGTCCTATATACAGTATATTAACTACACTAATCCTCTTAATACTACAATTTAACTGTGTGCCATATAAACAACTAAAATTGTAGTACCAACTTTTCAGTAAGCTGCTGAAAATGCCCACAAAGAGAATAGATTACTTGTAAGTTGATTTGTGTATATCAATACGTTATTTTTTCACAAAGATTGATCAATCAATATGTTTCAAAATATAATCGGTAGAATATAATGATGTGGAAGTTAATATTAAAATATAATATATGAAGTACATCGCAGGTAAATTTCTATTATATAATATTATTTTCATAAGTAAAAATTCGGGTTGGATCCATTCCACATTTATGATTATTTTTTGTTTTTTTATTTTTTTTATTATCTATTATATTTTTTTTTTTAGGATTTTGCATCTTTTAGTTCCTTTTTCAGGTCGGATAACATATGCAATATGAGGTAAGGTTTTCTAAATTGTTTATTCTTTTTTTTTCTTCATTTGCTTTGAATGTAATATTAAAATCTCTTCACTTAAGAACTATAAGGTTAAGTTTCTTTTAATATTATTTTTCTTATACCATTACTTTATTTAAATATTTATTTTATCATTTACTTTTCTTTAGAAGAATTAGAAAATGCGGAATTGTTAAATCCAGCTGAACACCTCTATACAAATGAATCGGCCATAAACTTGAATATTTCAAATATAATTGATCTCCAATCTCCAATTTTTCATTCTAATAGGATTGAAAGTGAATCCGGTCTTGAAGATGATGAATATGACATGAATGAAATTATTACCAGTAGACTAGAAAGAATGCAATTTTAATTCTTAATGTAAATGAAATTTTTGCGTTTATACAATCATTTATAAATAAAGTTTCATAATTTTGAATAATAATATTAAAATTTTATAAATTAAAGTGATTTTTTTATTAAAAATTCAATAAATTACAGTACAAAAATTACATTAAAATCCTAATATCAAATTATAGTTAAATAAGAATGGACCCAAAATTGTTTTCCATGATATTGTACAGTACACCTACAGACTATCTAAAGAAAATTATCTGCAAAAATAAAGTAAAAGTACGGTAGTAACATTCTTAAACCAAACTACTTCAGAAAAGTCTCCTCTTGGATTTATAAAGAAAAGAGGTGTTCACCTGTCCAAATATCAAGTTGACCGATGATAAGGTATTCATGCATATGGACGAATGAAGCGAATACATTATTAACAGGTAAAAACCCTAGTTCTTTGAAGCTTACACTAATCATTAATTGCCAACGAGCGGACTAAAAGTCGCGAGGACTTGATGCCATCCATGGTTCACTAAACAAATGTTTTATATTGAAAAGGAAAATGATCATCCATCCTTTTAGGGAGACATACTCGGAAGGATTAAGAAGACCAGATTTAATTAAAATAGGTTTCATTGATTTCTTCGAAGAGGAATGAAGGAACAAACGGTAGAATGTTACACAAATAATATTGCACATATATCGTAACTATATACTGACAACATCAGGTATACACATTAAAAGAAATTTAAGTATTGTAACATTGATGGAATTGTAACCGCAGGGATTTCTTTTGTTAAAAATTCTACTAAACGAAGTTGGTATGGTTTCTCTGGAATTACCATCGTATATTTAATTGAAAAGAACGTTACAAGTTCGAGAAGACAAAATTTTTTAAAGTTAATTATAGTGCGATTAATTAATTTTTTGTTAATTTGTGAAGTTGTAGGTGATGTAATAATCAAGTTAAGAGATAAAGCGTGAATTAAAAATACTTTCCAGAGGAATGACCTAAATTCTTTCTTTTGATTCGAACCTTATTGATTCAAGTACGACTGATTAGATTTTAAGAACAATAACATTTTTAGTCCTTACATTTGCTCCATAAGCTACAAAACGTTATGAAGAGTCGGTGGATATTTTTCGCGAAAACTTATTGGAATTGAAACAAATATAAGAGCGAGAGATAATAAAGTATAAAATCGTTTGCTTGTTTGAATTGGTTCACATGAAAGTGATAAAAACAATAGTAATGGAAATATATTGAAGAATATACTGGGTAGGTAATTTTGAAGGAAATTCTTGCCATGTAGATAATGGGAATTATATATGAAATTTAACGTGTGAGCGGTCGTTACTGACAGCGGTATGTAAACCAGATTTGATTTGGTGAAAATGCCAGATTGTAACATATTGAAATTTTAAAATCGATATTAAAAGATTTAGGGTTATTTTATGTAAAATTGAGGAAATGCTATTTAAAACTAAAATTTGAGTTTGAAAGATTTAATGAATTGTTGGAGCTTTGAATTCCACCACTCAATATATACTTTTTTTTCGTTGCTTAAAAAACGAAAATCATTATTAAAATGATATTTCTTACGCCGAGCTTTATAATTTCGAAAAATTTACTAAAAAGGTTAATACCTGCATAAATACAGGTTTAGCACTTGCTAAACCAGCATAGCGGGCTTTTTTCTGTGATTTGGCTAATTATACACTAATATGATTGGCCAATAACAAATCACATGACTATTCGTTCTAATAAAAAAATTTAATTTTTTAAGTCTAAAATTATTAATATTTATGTGACAATATTATGTAAAAAGGACCAAATTATCTTTAACAAGTAAAATATATATTAAAATATTTTTTTTATTAAATTATTTTATGTAAAATACATTTAGATATTTATCTAAATTACAGTTCATTATTAGTTATTTGATTTAAAAATTTAAATCAAAATTATACAATAAAGTTAAAATATGAAGAATAGTTGTACATTATCTATTATTTATTAGAAATATCCAACCTTCTCTTTTATTTGTGTAAATAAATAAAATAAATCTTAAAAATATATACCAATATATAATTCAAATCTCAATCTCTTTCTCTCTCTCTCTATATATATACATATAAAATAACATATTGCAAAGAAACCCTTTTTAGCTAAGTTCTGAATTACCTTGCTTTTCACCAAATTACTTTGACAGTTTATAAAACATCAATAAATTAATGTTAATTCGGCAAAGTTAAAAATAATAATCACGTTAAAGCGACCCAACTAGCAATTAAATTAATTAAATAACTACCAAAAGAAAAATTATAAACTGATGAGGAAAAAAGAAAAATTTAAGAACAACTTAAGATTAAGAAGGTATACTTTATCGCAACACTTGCGAATTTATCCCCGTGGCTGCGAATCCATTTAAAGATAGATGACCATCTTTTTTATATGAATTTAATATGTAACTATCATTTTAAAAATCAACCAATCAGGCTTAAGCCCGCTATGCAAGGTTTAGCTAATTTTAGATTAAGGACTTTACTATCCAAATAAAGTAATGAATGTTTGTGGAAAATCTTGGAAAAAAAAATTTTTTTTATTATAACAATTATAACAATCGTTTATTTTTGGACCTACTATTATATAGTTCAATATTTTAAATATGATAACCTATCAATGTTTCAATTGTACTAAAGAATAATCGTACATTTATTATTCGATAAATTTTTTTTTTTTTGTATTTAGGGATATTGAATCTAATCAACTAATAGCTATTTTAGTAAAACGGGTTCAAATTTTAACGGAAAGTAGAATTGCATTTGGTAAATTCCTTTAAATTTTATAGATTTTAATTTGTCATTTTCAACGCCTGTTTATCAATCATTAGAGTCTAAATTTTAACGACAACTCAATTTGTTTGAATTCAATGATCAATTATAACAAATGTTGAAAAATGACCATTAATAAACTTTATACATAATAAAGAAATAAATAATTAAAATAAATATTTGAAATAATTCGATTATTGATTTGAACCTAATTTTTATTCTCAACTCTTGCTTACATTTGTCCTCGGTTTCTTTTGGTTCAGGAACTTTGATGGTTTGGGTTTGTTTGCTCGATGCTTCTTTTACTTGTCATCCTTTTACTAAATTACACAATCTATTAACGACAAAGTGTGATATTTTGGCTTTAATTTTTTAGCATAAATATAACTTACTAATCGTGCTTCGTTCTTTTCCAAATTTACCTTAACAAATTAATTCGCCCGCAAATTTAACCATTGTTCTATGAGAATTTTCGAAAATGATTTGGTTGGTTACACAAAACGAGTGTTTCCTAGATTTGTAAACAATTAAAATGAGGTGATATAATAATAAAAAATAAATTAATAGATTTAGAAAATTTTATACGGTTTATTTTCCGGGGTAGAATATTCCATTACTAGCACAATTTTCGTTCGCTAGTAAAATAAATCCAGATTTAACATTAAATCAAAAAATTTTTTTTTTTTTTTAGAATTTTTTCCTTCTACGAAATAAAAATGACAATATGAATAACGCTAGAAAAAAAAAGATTTCTTTAAAATTCTGAGCATTTGGAATAATTCTAGAATTATCTTCCGCCACATTCGCTGCCAAAAGGAATGATGATTGCTTTTTGTTAGTCTCGGAAAGAAAGTCTATCGTTTCCTATTAAATTCGGCTTGGATTTCTTGGGCGATTTTTATTTATTAAAAAAAATAATTACCGCAATTATGAAAATGATTGTTATAATTATGAAAAGAAGAATACAGTAAATTAATTTTCTATTCCAATTACTACTTTTTTCTTTCGATGTTTTCGAACGAATATATTAATTTACGTTTCCAATTTTTTCCATTAAAGTTTCTAAATAAAAAAATGAAAGTAATATCCAGCATACATCGGTTTATTTCTTATAATATAAATACTCAACATCGAAGTTTTTTTTTTTTTTTTATCAAAGCCAGCGCTATTTAAAGAATATCCATCTTACTTTGATATACGAAAAGACATTATAGCCAGTGTATGATTTGGTAGTGCGGTCATGTGCGCGTGCACATAATTGGTGAATTTCTGCACGTTTCAAAAATATATTTGTGCGCGGTCCGCACTTAACATTTCTTATAATCATTAGTAAAATATATAATACTTAATATTTGCGCACAATTTTCTCATCATACTGTATAATGTGCATTTTCTGCACATATGGGGGCTAAGCTATTAAAATCACCTTATGGGATAAGGCAAATGATGATTAAAAAATTTTACGCACAGTAAACATTTCCAACCAATAATAAATTGTTCTATTTTAAATATTGAGTCAATTTATTTAATAAGACGATATTAAAATTTATTATTTAAAATTTTTACTATTTTATAAAAATTATTTTTTACAGGACATTTTTGTAATACACAATTTCGTAACACTTGAGATTTTGCTATTAAATCACCCTACGGGACATTGTTACACTAATTTATTAGAAAATTCATTTTTAAAAAAGAAAAATTATTTTTAATATTTATAATTTTTTTTTAAAAAAATTTATATATTTATTAAATACCTCCCATTTAATCACACATTCAAATAATGGTTAAAGTTAAAAATTTTGAATTTTATTAGGGTCCGAAACTTTAAATAATGTCGATCATTTCCAATTTTATGTTAAATCCTAATTTTAGATTTTTCGACTGATATTACACAGAAAATGAGAAATTTTGACGGCCTTATTGCTTGCTTTGTAATAAGATAATCGACTATAAAAATTTAACCAAATAAAGTTCATATATCATATAATAATATAAAATCAAAAATCACAATTTTGATTGGTGTGATCCCGTAAGGTAATTTTTATAGCTTAGCCCCTATATGTTTAGGTTTGAAAATCATACACTGATTATAGCAGCACTTTTCCATCTTGTTTTGAAAATGGACTTTTAACTGCCTATCTTCTTGTTCTTGATGTGCTTAAATTTGAAGATGTATTAGATTTATTCAACTCCTTCAGATATTAAAAGTTATTTTGTCTAAATAAAATAAATAAAAAGGAGTTTAAAAAGTTCTGTTTCTAATCCTTCTTTTTCTCATTGTTCTTATTGTTAAATTGTGTTTTCAAAATGACAATTAGAATAAACTTACATTCAAAGCTTTTTTAGTCGATGGATTTATTTTTCTTTGGCAACATGATATATTCTTTGTAATTTCCAATATAATAAAAACATGATATATCATTTTTCCAATCCAATTAACATATTTGCTGATAATTATGAATTTTTTAAAATTTAATGCTTAGACTCTAATACTCTGTATGTATAGAGAGATTGAATTTACTGGATATATAATTATATTTATAAGAAATACGTACAGGTAAATAATAAATTATAATTTTTTTTCATTGCAAATTGGAGAAACTATTATATAATCATGTTATTGAGAACAATTATTAAAATTCCATTTTACAATTGAACTTTTGATCATTTGATCATTATATAGTTATCTAGAATAAAAGATAATTAATGAAAATGTGAAAGAAATTTTAATTTTCTAATAATCAACCAATATTTTATAATTCATAAATTTTATGATTTAAATTGTTTATTGCAAAGATAAAAATTGATACTTTATAACTTTAAATAAATTACATTTTTAAGAACTATTTAAATTATAGACTAACACTAAAAAACCTTTACCTTGTGTTTAAATAATTCTTAATAAAAATAATTTATTATTACTTTAAATATAATATAAGTTCAATTTAACCTTTGTATAAATTTATTTTAAATGTATATTAATATATTATTCGTATGAAATCAATTTAATATAATTTTACCTTCAGCAATTTCTAATTCATCTTGATCTTCTGAATGAAGATTTGGATTATTGCATACTTCATCTATAAATTAAATTTATTAAAGCATTTAATTGGTTTAAATAAATTTATTCATTTTTATTTACCTTCATCTACTTGTCTAGTTTGTATATATGGTATTTCAATTTCATCATTTATATGATTAATATAAATTTCTAAATTAAAGTATTATTTAATCTTAAATATTTAAAAAGTTTTATTTATTCAAATAAATACCTTTATCATTAATTAGTTTTGTTTTTTGCAGTTTAACATTTTCTATTAAAAATTTATTATGATAAGTATAAATTAATAATAATAATAATAATAAATGAATAAGCTATTACCATCTGAATCATATAAAGAAATCCTTTTAGATTTGCCCTTATTTATATCTGTCAGTTTAAAATATTATTTATTAAATTTTATAGATTTAATAAAAAAACAAATTATGACAATAACTAATCTTTAAGAATAATCTTTTAATAATAATTAATAATAAATATGAATTTTACTTACTATCTGGAATAGTAAGACTATTTTGCTTACTATCGTTACTATTATAATCTAATTTTAAAAAGGAATATAATAGAATAAAAATTAGGTATAATCATTATTATTTTAAAAATTTTTAAAATCAATTGTAAAATAAATTTAAAAATTAGAAATCATTAATTAATACAAGAATACAATTATTAAATTACCTTCAGTCGAATTTCTTGGTTCAGGTAAATCTTTGAAAATATGAACTTTACTAAATTTTCTAACTAATGAACTAATAGAAGTAGAGCTGATATTAGATGCTATATTTGATTGTATATTAATGTCAGTTTCTTCATTTTCATTTTGATAATATAACATTCGTATTTCTAAAACTTTATCCAAAATGGTACCAATGTTAGGTCTTTTCAATGGATCAGCATCCCAACATTGTATCATTAAATTTTTATATTCTGCTAAAGTTCCTGGTACTACTTTTGGCCTCACCCCATTCATTATTTTCATCACAAGGTCATAATCATGATCAAAATCAGAAAATGGTGATTGTTCAGATGAAATCTCCCACATAAGCATACCAATACTATAAATATCTGATGCAAAAGTATATTCTTTTCCAAAAATAACTTCGGGTGCTATATAAGGAAGATTTCCATATATACTTCCTAATGGTTTTTCAACAGGGCCACAAAATCCAAAATCACTAATTAGCCACAAATTATTTAATTTAGAATATAATATATTTCCTGAATGCAAATCTCTATGAATAGCATTTTCCATATTAAGTTTATAAATTGCATCAATTATGTATAAAAGTATATGAATTCGTTGCTTCCATGTGAGTTGATTATGACTTTGCTGTAAATATGTTCTTAAATCTATATCATATAAAACCATTACAAGAAAATAATCTTTGTTTAATGGATCCTGAGTAAGACCACAACTTTCAACGAAGTATGCCGATTTAGTGCTTAATGTTAATTGAGTTTCAGCCTATAAAACATAATTAAAATAATCAGTTATTTAATTTAAACAAATTCAAATATTAATTCTTATAATTACATACCTCTTCAAACCAATTTCTACTAGCACTTTTAATATTTTCTAATCTTTTGAGTATAACATTTGCCATTTCAAATCGAATTAATTTTTGTTCGACTGAATCCCATTTAATATAAGGTCCATTAATCCAGACTGCTTTATAAATTTCAGAACAACCACCTTTAGTTAAATATTCAATATTTTGAATATTATTATATGGAATCCATTCAACTATTCTATATGGAAAAACCGATTTCGACTGACAATCCTGTATTAACTTATCAATTTTATTGTTTCCTGATGTCCATTCTGAATACTTTGATATTAAACTATTTCGAATACAATTTTCGCAATATGTTGTTGCTAAACATTCTTGTTTGCAGTATTCACAAACTCTTTCTATTCCTTGATTAAAAGTAATTTTGTGATAGTCATAACCTTCAATTAATAATTTTATTGCCTCTGATTTTTCCTCGTTCGTGAGAGATTTGTCGGCGTAAATTGTTTGTTGTCTAAATTCATGTTGCTTATCTAGGTCAGTGTAAATTTTAAAATCAGTTAATGCGAATGCTCTATTAATTGTATCGCGAATTAATTCTTCACGAATGAAGGCCATAATGCAAAATAATTCAAAAAAAGAAAGATAAACGGAATGTAAACTCCGGTTTAAATAGAATATGTAGTACATATATGTTACACATGTCGATCAAAAGACCGATTGAGCATATGTATATCCATAAACTTTTGAAAATTTTCAATAGATACTAATGCGCTATTTTGTTTATCAACTATAGATAGGTTGTTTTTCTGATCTGCATTCGTTAAGAATAATAAAGCCCAATCTTTCGTCTCATAGCTTTAATAACCTTATTATTATATACGAAAGAGATTTGTTAACCAACTATTTAAACAATGCATGTGCACTTAATATATGAAGCAGTATTGCTACCTTTGCATGCTCTTTATCGAATAAATCTTGGTCGATGACAACCTTAATAGTAGTTGCTAATTTCTCTTGTTGAACTACGCAAATTTCAGATTTAGAACTTTCATCATTAAGAAACCAAGAGACATCCCAAGGAGGGCCAGGCGCATTAAGAAATACACAACCAATATATTCCTTGATATTATCATTCTTCAGTAAATCAAGGTCGATATATCCATTTCTTACTTCCGTCATATTTGCATATTTAAACTTGATTATTCTCGTAAGTTTTAGAGACTAAACTATATTAGAATGGGATTTGAGTTTGATGTGATTTTTTATATTAAAAAAAAAAAATCTGCAAAACATAATACCTGGGTATCGATGTAGTAATTTGTACAATTTGTTATTTTTAGCTTTAGGTAAGTCAACTTCAACATCTGGAAAACTAAGGGAAAATTCCGCTCCCTTACAAAGGGTCTTCAACTTAATCTTCTCATATCCTATTAAACGAAAGAGATTGAGGCGTAATGCCCATAATTTGGCATTAAAATCTTCGAAATTCTGCCAATTTATCGGCTCATCCTATTTTAACATGGAATCCAAATACATCATCCAGGGTCATTGGAGCTTTCAACGATTGCGCATACCCACACATAAGGTAAGCGAATAAGGTATTCTCTAGATTATTCCATTGGAACCAGGTTCACAACTCCTTTTGAGCTAAGTTCCTCGTATGTGATTGATCTTTTGTTGAGCATGATCCATCCTTTTTTTTAACCGAAAAACCCAATATGGCCTTTGCAAGAGTTATTGTCAACCAACATGAGTTTAGCTCAAGATGATATTTATTTACAATCCTATCGTATTCCATGATATTCTCGATATTCACGTTACGAGCAGCTGTTTTTAGTTTCTCCTCTTCTGTCATCAATATTTCTTCTGTTTCTAGTTTAACGTGTTCTGTTATAAATTTTTGTGAAAAAATTTCGTAGTAATACTCCAATGTTCTACAATGTCCTCCAATATCACTAATACTTATTCGAAAATATGGATGCAGGCTGACATATTCATCATCAATTAAATTCATTTTCATACCAATTCTGATTGCATCATCATCATTAAGTAAACGTAGTGGGAGGGGAAGTGGTTCGTGCATAGAACCTGAAATATAATCAATTAAGGGTCCTTCAATCGTTCCAGCTAGGATAGGAATGAAAAATATGATTGCAGGCGATCCACACATTGACCCTCCAATGGCGTGTATAAGTTTCTTACAGACATTTTTATTTTGAACATGCAATTTATTGAACTCGTCGATGCCGAGTACCAGGACCAGTTGAGGATTAAGTGTTGTTTGATTAATTTGCATAAAGTCATAGTAGATAATTTGAAAAGCAGTGTCCAGGGTAAAGTCTGAAATGTTTGAATTATTGTGATGTTGCCTACTGTATGAGCGGAAGCTGACAAAATTATAATCCTGAGGAAAATAATTGTGATTTGGTCGAAAGTACTCAAATAGAATACGTATTGCAAGAGATACCTGTGCTTGAACCTTTTCATCAATGTCGTCAGCAGTGGTTGAATTCCCATAGCTTGTATTGATGACAATCATATTTGTGAAATCATTATTGCGAGATTCCTCAGCTTTTTTCTTGATTAATCCTTCAACTTCGTCTAGGATTCTGCTTTTTCCAATCCCAGGTCCACCAGCTAATATGGGGATTGGATGATAGCTTTTGTCATTTTCCGTAATGAATTGAAATCGTCTCGCAATCCCAATCGTCCTTGATTACCATTCCAGAGAGTTGTAATGGTGTCATCTCGTTGAAGAAGTTCAAAGTCTTTGCCAAAGCAGGTAAGACATACTCGTTTTCGTTTTCGGTCCAATGTGAACTGTTGTTGTATCCACTCGTAGATGGAAGAAGCATCGTTCCAGTTAGGTCCTAAAAACCAATAATAAGTAAGTGATTTGTTATAAATTTTTTTTGAGTTCATTTCGGTTAATAGATACTCGAAGTTATTTAGATACTGTACCTTGTGGAACACCTTGCGAAGGACCCGCTTTAACGCGAAAAAAAAGAGATCAGATATTTGGTTACTGGAAATTTCTTGTTCGAAAGGTAAAACGATGGGAGACACTTACCAGTGAGAGCAACTACGATGATATGAATGCCCCGTGCATCAATTTTCTTATCAGCCTTAAAATAATCTTCAAGCGGGAATCGAGGGATCATCTTTTTCACCTCCGAGTTTACTTTTGATGTCACTTTCAGTAAATTTTTCAAGATTGACGTCTTCTTCATCAACCTTCGTACTGTCAACTTTCCAAAGATCAATGTGTTCAGAATTTTGATTTATATCTTTTATGGTTTGCCTACGAATGAGCTTCTCTATTAAATGTGAAACTTTAAATTTGGAAAATTCGACTTCAAGATTATCATCGTTGGTATATCTTTCGCCAATATCTTCGGTGAAACCTTTTTTGGAAGCTTGTCCTAGAATCAAACAATTAAGCGACAACATCATTTTGTTCCTGTTAAAAGCGATTAGTTTTAGAAAAAGTTTCAGAAAAATTAGAGAGAGTTTGAGAGAAGTCTAAGGTTTAAATACTTATATACTTTTCTGAATACATCGTGAATTATAGTAAATTGAAACGATGGCTAATTAAATATAAATTATTCTTTATTTTCCAATTAGTTATCGGTCAGTCAACCGGTCGATAAGAAAAGCCTTTGGTTGACTGTTTATTTAATAAATTTAAACTACTTGCTAAAATAAACTTTCTAAAAAAAAAAATGATTTTATTATATGAATTAACAAATTCTGGGTTTATAGAAAATGTTTTTGTAAAAAATTGGATCACGGGATGAATGAATAATAAAAAAAAAAATGTGAAATTGAGTACAGTAGCAGCTGAACCCGCAACATGCCGTTTTTTCGCACCATGCCACGCGTTGTTACTACTATACCAATTCATCACTGATGTTAATTTACATAAAAAATTAAATAATTTAAACTATATTGCATGAAACATGTGATTAATTAAATGTCGTATGTGTAACAATATAATAAAAGAAAAAAATTTTTTTTTATTAAAAAACAGAAATAATTGAAATAAAGTAAGTATATGAGTTGCTGCTGGATCAAATTTTTTATTTTATTTTGCAAATTTTATATTACAAGTTTAATGTTAATAATTTATAATAGAGATTGGAACTGGCCAAAATCTTTAACCATTAATAATATCTATTCATTAATGATTAATGTTAAATATTTAATGTATTATTTAAAACTTTTTCAATTTTATATTTATCTGAATTACTTTTATTTCTAATAATTTTATAGCTAATTTTTGTCTTTATAGTGGATTATAATTAGCATATTATATTTTAATAATTTACTAAAAAAGGATTTTCTATAATATTAAATATTATATTATATTATACAAATATTTTTAATAAAATACTATTAATTTCTTGAATACTAGATTTATTAAGTTTAAATTTTTCAAAATTAAGTATTATTTGAATGTTTAAATCAATTCTATATTACTTTTTTTTTAGATTTTTTATTATCTTATATTTTATTTTTATTAATTCATTTATAAAATTTAGGATAATTTTTTTAAACATATTAAATAATTTTTAGCTAAATATACTTTAAAATTTAAAGGTTTAGTTACAATCTAAAATTTATTACAATAAATACAAATTCCTTTATAATTAACAGAACTTATTTGTTTTCTCGTTTAATATATTTTCAAATTTCTGTAAATTTTAACCTTCTCTTTTTTTATATTACTTTTATTTGATGGTTTAGTATAATAACTTGAAAGTATATCATCTATATCAAAATATTAAAAACTAAATATTCTAAAAAGATAAAAAAAGCATGTGAATTTTTTTAAAAAAAATTAATAAAACAAAAAATAAAAATATATGTAAAGCTCCAAACAGTTCAGATTTATCTAAAGATTTTTCAGATAAGTTCAGTTCAAATCAGTTTCAAATTGCACAAAAATCGATTTGAAAATTTTTGGTTCAGTCCAGATTTTTTTCAGATTATAATTCTAATCCGAACTGAAAAAAATCTGAACTGAACTGATAATTTTAGATTATTCTAAAAGTTCAATTCAATTATATGTGAAACTCTTAAAGGATTGTAAATTTGTGATTCTCTAAGAGAATCGCAAAATTTAGTAAAACTCTTAGAGAATCACAATTTTTTGCGATTTTCTTCAAATTTCGCAAAAAAATGCAAAAACCTTAAAAAATCACTATTTTTTGCAATTTCTCTTAGAATTTCATAAAAATATCACAAAACTCTTGGAGAATCGCAAAAAAATTGCAATTTCTCTTCAAATTTCACAAAAAAATCATGAAACCCTTAGAGAATCGCAATTTTGTGATTTCTCTTAGTATTTCATAAAAAATATCACAAAATTCTTGAAGAGTCACAAAAAATTGCAATTTCTCTTTAAATTTCGCAAAAAAAATGCAAAAATCTTAGAAAATCACAAATTTTTGTGATTATTCATTGAATTTCGCAAATATTCACGAATCTCAAAGAGAAATTCGCGATTTTTTGTAATTCTCCTAGAGTTTTGCATATAAATTGCAGATTCCTTAACTGTAATTTCAGATTAATCTGAAAATTCTGGTTTAGTTCAAATTTTTACCAGTCTGTGGTTCAGTTCAAATTCAGATTGGCATTTTTAAAATTAATAATTTAAACTGAACCAAACTGAAATTTTCAGTTTGGATATGGATTAGCATCTAATTTAGACTGAACTGAACCATTCAGAACTTTTATATATGTAATTAATTATTAATTAGTTATAACTAATTACTATTATAAAAATTATAACTGTATATAATAAATTGCAATTAATGAAAATTATATAATTAGTTGCAACTAGTTATAACTAATTATAATTTATTATTTAAATTATGTTATAATTATAATTTAAGTTACAACTATAATTTAAAATTATAATAAATATTATAATAAATTGCAAATTAATTAAACTTATATAATTAGTTGCAACTGGTTATAACTAATTATAATTTATTATTTAAGTTATATTACAACTAGAATAAATTTTATAAAGTTGCAATTTATATAATTTAATTATAGTTACTGATTTTAGTATTTATAATATTAAAATATTTATAATATATTTTTCACTGATCGAAATTAAAAAAATCAGACATGTGAAAAATCAGCTTAAATTCAGCCTAAATTCAGCAAATTATTAAAAAATCAGCCTAGCTGATTGGTATACATTAAAAATTGGCCAAGAATTAGCTAAAATTTGACCTATCTTATTTATAGCTAATTGGCATACTTATTGCTGACTAATATACGTCAAAAATTAGCTAAAATTCAACCTATCTTATTTATAGCTGATTTACATTTGATTAGCATACATCAAAAATTAGCTAAAATTTGACTTATTTTATATATAGTCGATTAACGTCTGATTTACATCTGATTGATATACATCACAAATTAGCTAAAATATTTCAAAATAAAATAAAATTCAGAAGGAAATATAACTGATATTTAGGATTAACAGCCAAATAATGCTAAAAACATTCAATTTATTTTTACAAATGGTATTTTCTATTAATTGAATTAATAGTCAAATATTCTTTTACATTTCATTAAGCTGAAATTCAATAGTTAATTAGTATAAATCGACCCAAAATATAAACTGGTATTATATAATTATGACTTTTCAGATAAAATTTGGTATCTTATAATTTGACATTACATATTTCTTCTTCGCTAAAATAATATTGCATATTTGAAGAACTTGCAGATTTATACTAATAAATAAATGCTAAAAAATGTTCAGCCTGTCTAGATGGCAAATCAACTTTATATATAAAATAATATTAGACTTGGCCAGGATAACAATTGACTGTACCATCATTTGTAATAAATTTGATCAAAATGTATTAATTTTTTATATATTGCAAAGACATTAATGATTAAAAGATTTCAGAACCAATTTGGCACCTTCTAAATTGATTCATTTTGACTTGAATTATTATCCCTTCATCTGTAAGCCTTTGCAGACATATTTGTCTGCAAAAATTCTGAATTTTTATGTTACATTGGAAAACTTAATAAGTAAGATAAACTATTACAAATTATATATTTTTGAATAACCTAAGATTTGAATTTTATATTTATAATATATATTTTTTTATCCAAATAAGTATAAATAAAATTATTAAATATAGCTAAAGTAATTCAATTATTTATAAATTTAAAAATTATTAAAATTTTTTTTTTAAGCCTGTAAATTTCCTATATAATATAAATTTAGCTATTTATACCTTAAGAGAAATTTGTAAATCCATCAAAATTACATACTTTTTATTATTATTATTTTTCAAATTCATTAGTACAATTTTTAAGTTTAATATGTAATAAAAAAATTAATTTTCAATAAAAAATATGAAATTCTTTAAAACATATTTGGCGACTTTAGTTATAACATAATGGAATATTACATCCACTATACCAATAATTTGATTAAGAAGGATTCTGTAAAGTTGACCCTTCAATTTTTTTTGCTGATACTGATACTACAAACAAGCCTCTATATTTCACATAATGATTATTATTACTAATCTGCATACTGGTAATTCAAATGAACTAGAAACTCAGATTTTTTTGGACCTATTTTCATTTACATAAATTGAGTTTGCTTATCTATCTTTGCCATTATGAGTAACTCTTTTAAAAGAATTATTATTATTAATTGAATCTTTAATTAGATCACGAATTAAATCCAGCCTAAAACTTTTGTGATCTTTTATTATTCCTAAATTTTTACAAATTAAATAAGAATTTATGATAGACGTGTCTAATAACTAGAAGAATAAGGGTGGCCAAGTCTGATAAATAGCTAATTGTGTTGAGTAATAGCTATATAATTGATCAGCAATATTAACGCTACCCATGTAATGGTTGTATTCATCGATTATTTTTGAGATCAGCAAAATTTTACGAACTGCATCTTTAAATATAGATCTAACCTTTTTGCTATTTGTACTTATCTCCCTAGGTCCTCTACATTCTTTAAAAACTTTACTATCAATATTGTGTATCATGATCAGCATTGTTACTGGCTCATTATCTATCCACAACATTACCAGCATATTATCTATAACAACACCCTTTAAAAAATCTCACTCATATTTTTTTCTTTTTTTTTTTTAGAATTACAGAAAATTTTGCTGTATTCGTCCTAACAGTTCTGCATACACCAATGCCTTTTTCTCAAAGAAAAGAAAACAGGTTTTCATTTGAGAAATAAATGTTAAATTGCTTTTGTGATAGCAATTGACTAACTAGATGATATACCTTTGCATCAATTTTATTAACACTTTTAATAACATCAATATTAGATGCCTCAATCCTTAATGTAAATATGAAATTATATGTGTAATCTGAATCATATAAAGATAATATCTTATATCTCTCTGAAGTGAGTTTATTCTTTATTCTAAACTTATGAGTACTTCGTCTAGAAAATCAGGCTATCATTTCATCTATAGAAATATTAGATACAGGTATGTATAGTTTTTTGGAAATATTATGAAAATGAGAAGCTAGTGGTTCAAATTTTGAAAAAATATTTGTTTGTCTTGTAATGTTTAAAATATGATGATATCATTTAATATAAAAAATTAAAAAAAAAATTTAGTCAAAAAATTTTAAAATAAAATAAATCAAAATGATTATCAATCATTCTACTTATCTGTTGAAAACGAAATAAAAACATTAAATTTGTGATTTTGTGAGTCAGATAAATATCATCCAATTTCTAATAATCTTTTATAGATGGAAATTGAAATACACCCATATATATTACAAGGGTAAACTATACCTTTAACTCATTTACCGTCAGTTTAGTCAATTTACAACTTTTGTTAGATGAATTATTTCTCTTCATATTTTGATAATATGTGTATATATTTGTATTTTGAATGATAAGTTCAACTTGCTTTTTAGAGAAAAATTCTGAAAAGATTACATATAGAGTGAGATTTTTGGATTAAAAAGAATTCAATAAAGTTAAATCTAAATCATGATAATTATATTGAATAGGCATATATTCTAAATGTAGTTGCGAAATTTCATCATTATCATTCTTTTTTGTTTTCTTTTATTAGCATTAACTTGTTTTCACTATTCTCATCATCATCATTTACCTCATCTAAACAATCTCATTTTCGTGTGAACTGACAAATATAATTATCAAAATTTTCTTTAATATTTTCTTCAATTTTTAATATTACGTTAATAAAAATAAATACTCAATATTAATAATTTCTTGATCTAAATTAAATAATCTACATTGTTGCACTATTCTCAGTGATTTTAATACAAATATCTGAAACTTAAAGTACATTTTAATGAATATTATCACCAAAAAAATTTTGAATTGCTATTGAATTTCCATAAGGAAAAAATTGGGTTTTCATAAGGAAAAATTGGATTTCATAAAAAAAAATTTGGATTGTCATAGGAGAAAATTGATTTTCATAGGGAAAAAGTTGGATTTTCATAAAAAGAGAATTAATTTCATAGAAAAAATTGAAAAAACTTGGTAGCTTAAATTTGTACTATTCGCAGACAAATTTGCCTGCAATTTTGTATTACATAACACAAATTATATCAAATTAAAGGTTTGCAAGCAAATTTGCCTATGAGCTATTTATGATACAAATGATTTGCTTCTTGCATAAAAACCTGAATATGCTAAATTCTGCAACCAAATTTGAATGCATTGCAGATGATAGGTCATAGTATTATATTTTGATAATTTTTGCTAATTTAATACATTTTTCATATAATAATTTAAATCTAAAGAAGTTTGCAGGTAAATTTGCCTGCATTACAGATGAAGGGATACTATTTTCTGAATCCTTATAAAATGACTTCTTAAAATCAAACGTAATATAAGTCACATTGTAGTATTCAACTATCAAATCAAGCATTTCACTTAAAATAATTATATTATTAGATGTTAGTTTAAGGAATTCACCAGAAAATGGATATCTTCTTTATCAATTAATCTAAGAATTGATCTATTTTTTCTACAAAAAGATGTATTAGAAGATTGACTTGATGATAAATTATCATCATTACTATGTAATTAAGAAATTGACCTTTTTAGCTCATTTTTATTTTATAATTGAAAAATTAAGAAGAAAATAAAAGTTTAAAATGGAGTTATTTTTGATGATGATTTTAGTTAAATTTTATATTTTTTTAAAAAATGCAGTAATTTCGCAAATATTTATATTATTATACTAAACTATTGTTTTTCTTTTATAGTAAATATTTAAACAAATTTTCTTTTTAAAATAATTGTAATATTTATAACTATTTTGTTAAGTTCGTTTTGATTTAATATATTGATAAATTGTTTTTGAATTTTGTATTGATTTAATATATGATAAAAGTATTGTTTTTGATTTACTTTAAGTTATTTTGATTTAATGTATCAATAAATTGTTTTTGAATCTTGTATTAATTTAATGCATAATGAAAGTATTGTTTCTGATTTACTTTAAGTTATTTTAATGCATGATGTTTCTGATTTACTTTAAGTTGTTTTGATCTAATATATTGATAAATTATTTCTGAATCTTGTATTGATTTAATGCATGATAAAAGTATTGTTTCTGATTTACTTTAAGTATATTTTGATTTAATATATCGATAAATATTTTGATTTACTTTAAGTCTTTTTAATTATATTACATTGATAATTATTTCCAACTTAATTTAAGTCTTAATGCATGATAAAAGAATTGTCTTTAAGTTCGTTTTAATTTAATATATTAATAAATTGTTCTAATTTATTTTAAGTCTCGTTTAATATATAATTAAAGTATTAATTATATTAATAAATTATTTCTGATTTACTTTAAGTATTATATTGATTTAATATATTATCCTATATAATTATTTGAGTTTATTTTCAGCATATATATAAAAATTTATATAAATAAGCTTGATTTTTCCACTTCTTAAAAAATAATTTCAACTCAAACTTTATCTTTTTAAAATTAAATTTTATCTTTACAATCAAATTTCTTTTTTTACAATTTCTTTTTTTGCAAAATGCCACTAAAACACCAACCAAAAAATTATCACAAGAATAAAAAGAATGTAAGTTGAATTTTATTAATCAACTAGCCAATTTTTTAAATGATAAACTAATATTTTTACTTTTTTATAATAAAATCTCAATCAATAGTAATATTAATATAACGCTCTTAACAAAAAAATCAGCTGATGAAGAATTAGAATATAAATTGAATTTTATCAATCAACTAATCAATTTTTAAAATGATAAACCTATTTTTTTGCTTTTTTACAATAAAATCTCAGTTACCAACAATACTACTAAAACACTCTTAATAAAAAAAATCAACTGATAAGAACCAGAATATAAGTTAAATTTTATTAATCAATCAGCTAATTTTTTAAATGATAAACTATTTTACTTTTCTATAATAGAAAAAAGATAAAAACACATCTATATAATATCATCCGAGAATGAGCTAATTATTTTAAATCATAAGTTAGTCATAATATACTATTTTTATATTAATACTAAATAACTTTTCAAATTATAGATGTAAATTTAAGAGAAATACAAAAATGATATAGAGAAATTTAGCTTCAATCAAAATTTTGATGATAACCAATGGCAAGTACTTCAATTACAGCTGAATTTAAGATTCTTGATAATTCAGATATTTTAAAATCAGGTATATTATTTTTGATTTATTTATATTTATTATTTTATAATTAACAATATATTTCTTTATTCCTATATAGAGAATCGAAAGTTAAAAGAAAAACTTGCTAAATTTACTAAAAGAATCAAGAAATTGAAATGATAAAATTCTGATCTCTTGAGAGAAAACCAATTTTTTGTTGAAATAAATAAGAAATTCAGCAAGAAAAATGAAAATTTATAGGAGAGATAAAATTCATATACTAATATCTTATATTTATAATAACTAATTTTTCCTTTTTAATATTTAAGACTTGATCAATTTGAAAGATTACAGCTGCTCAAATCATTGAGGCAGTCCAATGCTAGTCCTTCTGCAAAATGAGAAAAATCAGAAAATTATCATACAAATCAAAGGAAAAAAAGTCAGTACATTATACTGATGATGAATTAGAATCAATGTAAAACAATTCTGAAGATAATAATAATTTAACAATAGAAGAGGTTAACGTAAAAGAAATTAGGATATATTTAAATTTATATCTAAATAATTTAAATTTTTAGCTGATTTTTTTCCTGCTTTTTGTATTTAGACTGAAATGAAAGCAGTTTTAAAAACCATCAGATTAAAGGATGATTTAGACTATGATAAACTTTCAATAGCAAGAAAAATGCTACATTATATTATAGACTAATTCTGAAATTATAAAAGTCCTTAGCTTTGAATTTTTAGCTTTCTGTTAACTAATTTATGAACTGACTGAAAATCTTTTATAAATCATGTCAGTCAGTTTAAAGAATTAAAAAAAGCAGAAAAGGCCCTTCAGAACTGCGATAAATTCATAATAATAATCAAGTATATGAAGTAAACAAATAGAATATATTTTGAATTTAGGTCTATTTGAATCAATAATTTAATATCATTTATTATTTATTAGAAAATAGCTCAGTAAGTAAAGATCGCAAAGTATTTATTTAAAAAAAATGACTAACGAATTGTGAAATATGAAACATTACTTTTATTCTGAATTCTTAGTAATCACCTATACTATTCATCAGAAATTAGCAAAATGGATGAATAAAATCATCAAAGATCTATTATTACTATATACGACTATTCTTAGCAATCAACTAAAGTTTATATCTAATTTAGCATATTTTAAATTTATTTAATATACAGTCAACGACCAAAATTATGCGAACATTTTTAAAATCAAATAAATTATATACACATAATATAATAAAA
>CAJVPP010000807.1:0-26028 GCA_910592005.1 Funneliformis mosseae
CTAAATTCTTTATGTTCATTAATAATATTTAATTTCTTGCAAATTAAATATGAATTAATAATAGTAGTATCCAATAATCAAAAAAAAAGAGGTACCCATGTTCTAAAAACTGCTAGCTGTGTTGAATAATAACTTCTTAATTGATTCGCAATATCCACTCCTCCCATATTGTAATTGTAATCATCAATTACAACTGGAATTGGTAATATTTTTTGAACTTCATTTCCAAATACAGATCTAACTTTATTACTATTAGTGCTTATTTCACATGGCTTTCTACGTTTTCTTTCAATTTTACTGTTTTCACCATCGATTATATGAATAGTTGTCAATATCGTTACAGATCCATTATCGATTCATAATAAAGCTAATACTTCTTCTATTGTTACTCCTACTAAATAATCCCATTCTAAATTTTTTTTTTCTTTCTCTTTTTTTAAAAAAATAGGAAATTTTGCAGTATTTGTTCTTACAGTTCCGCAAGCTCTAATGCCTTTTGTACGAAGAAATTGAAATAAAGTAATGCTCAAAAAAAAATTATCCATATAAACATTAAAAGCATGTTTTGATGGTAATTATTTAACCAAATGATATACTTCTGAACCAGTCTTATTAACATTTGGAATAAGATCTACGTTAGATTTCATAACACGAGAACAAAACATAAATGTATATGTATAGCCTGATTCACATAAAGATAAAACCTTATATCCTTTAGGAGTAGGTTTGTTTTTTATACGAAATGTATGTGCACTTCGTCCTGAAAATCGTGCAATTATTTCATCTATAGAAATGTTTGATGCTGGTAAATAAAGTTATTTTGATAGATCTCGTATATGTGATGCAATCAGTTCTAACTTTGAAAACTAATTAGAATGTGATTTTGTACAGTCAGAAATGTGTAAAAATTGTTTTATCTAAAAAAATTATTTTATTAATTTTTTATTTAAAAATATTTGATAAAAAAATTATATAAATTTTAACTTACTTGTTGAAATCGAAATAATGACATAAGTTTCGTAAGTTCATGAAACGGATATCTACTATCTTTTATCCAGTAATCTTTAACTGCTGGAAACTTAAATATTCCCATATATATTACAAGCACCAACCATATTTTTAACTCTTCAATAGTTAAATTAACCCAATTTCGACCTTCTCCCTTTTAGTTAGTTCCTTGTTTTGCACCATAAATAGCAGCATATATATTCGTATTATTTACAATTGTTTGTAATTGATTTTGTGAAAAAAATAAACTAAAAATTGAATAAGGGTTTGGGTTTTCAATAAAATTTAATTCACGAGGAAGAGTTAATAAAGCATCATGTAAACAGTAACTATGTTTAAAAGGTATAAATTCTGAAGAATTTTCATATGTTACTTTTTGTTTTTGATTTTTATTACGATTATTTTTTGGTTTTGAACTTTCCGCACTTTCAATTAGTTCATTATCTAAATTATCTATATCTTCCAAATTTCGTTCTCAGGTAAAATGGCAAATATAAAGTTCGTCTTCAAATTCTTGAATTTCGCTTGATGAGTTGGACATCATTTAATATTAAAAGATTGAGATAAAAAAGTTTGCAAATTTGTCTGCCTGATATCTTATGATCAGTATCAAATAAGCAGGCAAATTTGCCTGCCCAACATCTTATGCATGTTTCATATAATTTCATATGATTAGCATATCTAAATTAGCAGCCTATCCGACATTTGTGTAATAAGTTTAAATGCTATAAATATATTTTGTTAATCCTAACTTAATTTAATGTATATATGATATAAAATTTAAACTTTAAAAATAAGCAGGCAAATTTGCCTGCCTGACAATCGAAGGGATAGACGTAAATTTAGGAAAAATGCAAAGACAATATGGAAAAATTCAGCTTCCATCAAAATTTTAATGATAACCAATGGCAAGTACTTCAGCTGCAACTGAATTAGAGATTCTTAATGATTCAAATGATTTAAAATCAGATATATTATTTTTGAATTATTTCTATTCATTATTTTATAATTAACAATATATTTTCTTTATTCTACATAGAGAATCAAATGTTAAAAGAAAAACTTGCCAAATTTACTAAGAGAATCAAGAAATTGGAGTGATAAAATTCTGATCTCTTAAGGAAAAACCAATTTCTTGCCAAAATAAACAATGAATTTAGCAAGGAAAATGAAGATTTACAAGAGAGATAAAAATTTATATATTAATATCTTATATTTACAATAACTAATTTTTCTTTTTTAATATTTAAGACTTAACCAATTTAAGAGATTACGACTGCTAAGATCATTGAAGCAGTTCAATGCTGGTTCTCTTACAAAACAAAGAAAAATTGAAAATTCATCATCAAAATTAAAGGGAAAAAAGCCAGTGCATTGTATTGATAATGAATTAGAAGAATCAATACAAAACAATTCTGAGGATAATGATAATTCAATAACAGAAGAGGCTAATGTAAAAGGAGTCAGAGTATGTTTGAATTTATATCTAAATAATTTAAATTTTTAGCTGATTTTTTTTCTGCTTTTCGTATTTAGGCCGAAATGAAGGTAGTTTTGAAAACCATTAGCTCAAATGATGATTTGGACTATGATAAACCTTTTAATAACGAGAAAAATACTACATTATATCATAGTCTAATTCTTGAATTACAAAAGTCCTTAGCCCCAAATTTTTGGCTTTCTATTGATCAATTTACGAACTGGCTGAAAACCCTTCATAAGTCACATTAAATAGCTCAAAAAATTAAGAAAAGCGGAAAGGACCCTTCAGAGTTACGACGAATTCATAATAATAATTGAGTATATGAAGTAAGCAAATAATATATATTCTGAATTTAGGTCTATTTGAATCAATAATTTAATATCATTTATTATTTATTAAAAAATAACTCAGCGAGTAAAGGCAGCAAAGTATTTGTTTAAAAAAAATAACCAACGAATTGTGAAATATGAAAGGTAACCTTTACTCTAAAGCAATTTAGAATAGGAACAGGTTGATTTTAATAATTATTTTTACATTTTTTTTGGGTAATTGGGATCGATTTTTTATTATTATCTTTACATTTTTTTGGGTGATTTGGATGGAAATGAGTCAATTTTTTATTATTATTTTTACATTTTTTTTGAATGATTTGAATAGAAACTGGTCGATTTTTTATTATTATCTTTACTTTTTTGGGGTGATTTAGGGTGAAAACAGGTCAATTTTAATAATTATTTTTACATTTTTTCAGATGATTTGATTAATTTTTTATTATTATCTTTACGTTTTTTGGGCAATTTAGAGTAGGAATAGATTGATTTTAATAATTATCTACATTTTTGTGAGTGATTTTGGGTTAATTTTTCTATTTTTACATTTTATATTTATTATTTTTACATTTTTGAAGCGATTTCAGAAGGAATGAATCATATTTTTATTATATATTATTTATTTATCTATATTTAGGATAATTTAAGAGGATTTTGAGAGAAAATGGATCATATTTTATTATTTTATTATTCTATTTTTAATAGGAAATTAATCAGTAGATTTTAGTAATATTTTGTTATATTTTTGCAAATTTATATTAGGTTTTTATTATTAATAAAATTTTAATATTTAATAAATTTAATAAATAAAATGTACTGATTATTGATGCTGAATTGCTTGTCTGATTGGACTCAATTAGCATTGATCTATATCTGAATTGTTGCCAAATTGATACTGAATTGAGCTAATTTTAGGCTAATTTATAATTGAATTGCTTGTCTGATTGGAGTCGATCAGCATCGATCAGCATCTGAATTGTTACTGAATTGAAGCTAATTTTAGGCTGATTTATGGTTGAATTTAAGTTCTGAATGGTCATGTCTGATTGGGATCGATCAGCGTCTATTGGCACCTGTTTATACTGATCAAAAAATATGATAAATCAGATGTAAAAGTATCAAAATTGGCTTAAAATCTACCATCTGATTTTTAGCCAATTTGGACTATTTCGACTAGTGATTCAGATATCTATCAGATAATATGAATATACAGATAATATCTGGATATTCAGATATTTATTTGGATAGATAGATCACTACAGTCAACTCTTTCTAAATGCATCCACTTAGGATTATAGTGAAAAATTTAAAAAATATGCATTTAAAAAAAGTGTGTATTTAAAGAGAAATTTCTATATGAATTCTAAATGTTTAAAATTGAACAAGAGAGTGCATTTAGAGAGAAATATATAGTGTATATAATTAGAGAAAGTGCATTTAGAGAGGTTGACTGTATTTAGGTTTGATAGATTTAAATCTGCAAATAATTTTAGATGTCCGTAAAATATGGATAATTGATTTAAACTCTAATATAGATAAATAAGTAATTTTATTATTTTAATATAATGCGATAATCTATAATTATTATATCTAATATTATAATATTAAAATAATTTTCAATTTCTGTTAAGTTTTCTAAAATAAGTATTTAAAATTCTTCTAATAATTTTGATAGCTATAAATAAAAAATTTTAAATTTATCAGTTTTATTTAATTTTATAAAACTTATACAAGTATTATATTATAATTACTTAATAAAGATTAAGTAAAATTAAAAATAGTATATTTTATATTTATAATATTTTTACAATAGAAAAAGAAGAAATAGAAATAGCTAAAAAAAATAAAAAAATGAGTTAATGCTAAATTTGAATAAATTTTGATCTAAAAATCAGATTTGACACATAAAAATAAATTATTTTTTTTTGTCAGTTATTTCTTTATATTACAAATTTCTATATATCAAAAAAGATATTTAATTAAAATAAATTAATTAATTAATTGTTTATTTTTTTATTAATAAATTACATTAGAATTTTTAATAAAATTTATATTTATTTTATAAAATATAAAGATCATTACTTTTTTATAATTTTCATGTTATATATATTATTTACTTAAAAAAATTTAAGTACTAAAAAATTAGTAAAATATTAAACTTATAATATTAAATCTAAAAAAATAATTTATGATATTTATTATTATATTTTTTTTAGAATTTTTGATTTATTCATATATTTAATGTAAATTAATAAATTATTAAATAAATTATATTTTAATAAACATAATTATTTTATTAATAATTTATAATAAATGTTATATTGATATAATTAATTTTGATATCATTAAAATTAATTCACTAAATATATTTATTTACATTTATTTTTAATTTAATTACCAAATTTTTAACTAAAAAAAATATTTAAATAATTTAAATAAAGAATATTTAAAAAATTCAAATAAAAAATATATAAATATTTTAGATAAAATATTTAATTAAAAGAAATTATATCATTTTATTAAAATTAACTATAATGATATTTTGAAATATCTATTATAATATATTATTAAAAATATTGATTTACTAGTTTATTTATAATAGTAACTAAAGATTCTAATACTTTATAAAAAAATAAAATTGTAATTTTAAAATTAGAATTTGATTTGCAATCTAATTATATAAATAATTAAATAAAAAGTATTAAATAATAATTTTAATACTAATAATAGTAATAAAAATTTTATTTATAAATATAAGAATTTAAATATTAAAAGTTAATTAATTAGTTATATATTACTTCTATGATAATTACTATGATATAAAGTTATCTGAGATGTAATATGATTTGTAATTAACAATATTCAAACATTATAGAATATTAAAATAAATTTTTTAAAGAATGAAATATTTTGAAAAATTAATGCTAATAATTAAAAAAAATAATATAAATTAAAAATAATTGTATTTTATTTAAAGAAAAAAAGATTTATATTTTACTTATAATTAAAATCTTTTTAATATTAATAATAATTGTTTTATAGAGTATAATTTTTTTTTAATAAATTATTACTTCATAAAAAAAATAAAAAAAATTCTATTATGATTAATAAATTTCTATTAAAAACTATTGTTTATCTTAAATTAACAAATAAATAAATTCTATTATATTTAAATATTTAATATAAATCTCAAAAATTTTTAAAATCAAAAATAAAATAAAAAGAATTAGTAAATAGCAAAATATTTAATTAAATAAATAAAATTTTGTTATTCCAATTTTTTAAAAAATACATTTAAATGCAATTGCTATTTTTATTTTGATAATAATACTAATTATATTGTAATGAGCAAAAATGCTTTATATATAATATACAAATCTTAATAAATAATAATCATAATTTGTTTGAATAAATATTATTTTACAATTAATGGTAATTTCTTCTAAGCATTCTAAATATTTAAATCAGTTTAAAGTATTAAACAAGTATTAATTGAAGAATTATGACATAATGATTTACATTTTAAATGTTAATTATGTAAAATAGATTTAATAAGAACTGATTATTATGCATATAGAATTATATCTTTACAATTAGATTTTTTTGCATAAATTAGTGTTTAAAACTGTATTTGAAAAAGTGAAATATAAATCCAAAATTTTATTATAAATTGAATTTTATTAAAATATATTAGGAAGCAGCAAAAATGATATATATATATAAATATTGTAATCATTATACATAAAATAGATGGATTACAAAAATCGTTTCATAAGTAATAGATTGCAGGAAAGTTTATCATATTTACTGAAAATATAAATCACAAAAAAATTCCTTAAATTAAGAAATTTATTTATTATTGATTAAAATTAATGATATGAATTTTATATAAATCACATGATTTTTAAATAGAACACGTGAATTATTATAACCAAAAATTGAGAACTTTTTAAATGTAGTAGTTTTATTAGATTATGGGATATGAGTATAGAAGTACCATTAATATAATTCTGACTTTTTTAATTTTATTCCGACTATTTGTAATCAAATAAAAAAAACAATTTGACAATTCGATGATTTCCTAAAAAATTTTCAAGAACATTTGTAATAATATATAATTCACAATTTAAAAATTTTTTTTTCAGAAAATTAAACGTTCCATGAGTTTCTTTTATTCTTTTAAAAAGATTTGATCATTTGTAATACCTTTCCATTAATAATATACAACTCAAAATAAAAATTTTTTTTTTTAGAAACATAGATTAAACCTAAAAATAATCTCCCTTTTATTTTTTTACAATTCACTATTGTTGGTCACTTGTGATACCTTCATTAATAATATACAACTATGCAACTCAAAAAAAAAATTTTTTCTTTTCAGAAACAATACCTAAAAACTGATTCACCTTTACATAAAATTAAACGAGATAACTCAAAAATAAACTCCTTTTATTTTTTGTAATCATGGGAAACTCATGATGCAATTTCAAACTTTCTAAGACATTCTTTTGCTTTAAGATTCCCGATTGTAGATGAGGTATTGTACTTTTTAATTCGTTCTTGCTACCAAGATGTTAGATTTGTTTTGCCAAATATCAAATATTTCAGGACCAAGATATGAATTGTTAAATGATGGTCATGCTTTAGAACAACACTACGTCGCGGATAATTTAATTGAAGAAGAACGAATTAAGGGAGAAAAGTTTTTTTCGGATCCTCTTGAAGCTCAAGAATGTGTTGCAGAGATGACGTTCGACATACTATATTCTAAAGGTGATGAAAAAGCTCGAACGTAAATAAAAGAATTAATTTCTCAAATACCTCATATATTTCAACCACCTCAGCAGCCCATGGAACCATATTTTTAGAAAACTTTTTGATAAAGTTGGTTGGGGCCGTATCGAATATCCAATTGATAAAACCTCAAAGGATACCTGAAAACATTAATAATGCTCAGATTGCTGCTGATAATGAAGTATTTCAATTACTTAAGGGATAACAAGGAGTATTTCGATCTGTAGGATTTACTTCAGGACCACGTGAAGCAAAATTTGTTGATTTATCTACCTTTAAAGGAGGAGATCATATGTACATGCCATGCTAAAAAAATTAAGATTCATCTCGAATCTTTGTCAAGGATCAAGCAGCTAGGATGGCATTTTTGACGTTGGATCCTAAGTAGCTGAAAAATATCATTTGTCAAATTTACGACAGAATGCTAGGGTTGAAATCTTCAATAGATTAAGTACGATGATTGCAATGCATCTTTTATTTAACGATCCCTGGAAATGGAATGATCTTAAATATGATATCATGGATTTCATCGTAGAAAATTTTCAAAAAAAATACAAGATACGTGAATTTAAAAGTTGTCGGCTGAGAATTGATAGTGACTGTGGAGTTATCCTGAAGTTACGTTATAATTATCCGGTTCATATAATTAAACTTTTGTTGTTGCAAATTACTCCACGGCAAAGTATAATTATCATATGTGGACGTGTAATTATAAGGGTTATCCTGCGGGAATCGAAATCTTTCAGGAAATTGTGGATAATTTGTTGAAAAAATCATTAAAATAAAGCGATTATTGGCATTTGTTGCTTATAGAAAATTATAAAATAGCGATCATATGGGAAGTAAGCTATTAAATCACGTTACGAATCATATGATTTACTATGTTAGTATTTTAATAGCAAACCTCCCATATTTTTTTAGTTTTTTAACAAGAAATTTTTATTTTTTTTATTTTTACTAATTAAAAAGAATTTTGGATTAGAAGGTTCATTTTAAAAAATTATATTAAAGCTTTTATTTAATTTTAAATTTGTAGATAAAAATAAAAATCTTATACAATAAAAGGATTGGAAATTCACTCTAATGCTTCCTCCCATTTGCAATTGATCCGATCAATTTTCATTACTTTTATTACCGAGCTCCATGTGATAGATTTTTATCTGGCTTGCTAAATAAGATCGATGCGTCGTTAGAAACATTTTGGTTTTTTTTTCCGTTAAATGCAAAAAATTTACAAACAATTATTTTTGTGCTTCTCTACACTTCCATGTTTCTCGTATTTTTGGCACGGATGAAATTAACTAAAATAATAAATTAAATTATGAGGTAAGATTATCATGTTAAAATGTTTATCGTTTGTAATAATTTAAAATAGAAAAAAATATGTGCCTGTTCTTCAGTGATCCCATCAAATACACTTTGTTCTATTTTTTCAATTACAGTATGATTATTTGCGCGTGGTTGATCATCACGAAACCTTTTAAATCTCCATGGTGGATGAATTGAAGGGTTATAAACTACTTCAACAATACGTCCTTCAAATTGTTGAAAGTCATGTTTCCAACTTTATGCGAATAAAACATTTGGTTAATCAACATTGTTGTCTATGAATAAAATCAGTAAAGTCGTTAATTACTTACAATTGCTCCCACTCTTCATCGGTAACATACATATTATCAAAATATCTATGAACATCCATCCATTTATAAAGACAAAATCTTGGTTTATTATTCTTGTTATGGCGTTTAAAATCGAAACTTAATTTAAGGTCAATAGAATTTTCATTTGGTGGTTTCCATTTTAATATTTTCCCTGCCGAATAACCCGATGTTGATGATGTAAAAATTAGCCCATCGCAGTTGTGCTTTAAAGATGGTATAATTTGTTTTAAAACTTTTTCTAATCCATAAGAACGTTCCATTTCTTTATTTCCTACACTTTTGAATTAAAATTTTCATGTATGGAAAAACAAAAAGGTTAGAATTGATCATTTAAGTGACAGGTAATTTGAAAAAATAATACAATAACACTTACTTAAATGGTTGAATAATCGCAAGGTCCGGACGTTTACGCAGCATTTTTTTATAGGGGCTCATAATATAATCACGAAGATACTTTTAAAAATTAAAGAATTGTCAATTAATATAAATAGAATTATAATATAATTTTTCATAATCTATGCAACTTACACCCAATCTTTTGTTTAGAGGCTTATTCATGTAGTTCGTTTTATCCATTACTAACAAATCAAAAACCAAGAGCTTTGGCGTAATCTAAATAAGAAAGATCAATAAAACATCAATGAAACATCAACGAAAACTTATTATTTCAAAAATAGATAATAAAAATATTTACACGCCCATCGCTTTCGGTTTCATAAACTAATTCACAATCTAATAACGTTTCATAATGAAATCGTGAAAAGCTTTCGTCACCAGGAACAGGAAACATTAAATTTGGTATTAGGTGATAGTAATTTTTGCGATCGATCTGTATTATCTTCGTTTAGTAAGTGAATTCTTAAGCCATTAAAAGTAAAAAGCAGATCAAACTTTTGATAAAATAATAATAATACTGACCAAAAAAACGGCTGGTTTTCCAGGACTATCACATGTAATATAAGCTAATACACGCGTTCCGTCCGATTGCTCACAAACATAATAACTAAAAAAAAAATCAACGATTTAAGTTATTTATTTTTCAAAAAGAAAATTATTATGAATTACTAACTCTTCATTTTGCAATTCCTGTATATGCTTGGAATAGAAACTAGTTGGTTGCGCACCTGTTAAAAAAAAAAAATAAATGTTAGTGATCTTGATAATTATTAGGATGGATAAATAAAATGAATATCACACATACCAGGGAAACTATAAAAAAAATATATAATAAGAAAATTCGATTTGATAAGAATAAGTAATCAAATGAAAACCATACCAAAGAACGGTTATGTGACATGAAACGAAAAAATGCCAAATTCAGTTGATAATTATTTCGTTATTTCTGCCAATAACCGCTCCGAATACTTTGAATTAAAAAACAAAAAAAACTACTAACTTTGATACTCCAACTAACACTTCAACTCTTGACCTTAGTTCATTAAGTCGTATAGTATCAACAGGATGTCCTGGGACTCTTGGTACTATTGGAAAAAGAAAATGGAATCGTTAAGGAGTGATCTGAGCAATAATTAACACCATTGCGGATTTTAATACTAGACTAGTAATACAAATCTAGTATAAAAGAAATCAACACCCTCAAGTCTCTTTTTTTGAACATAAGCAAATTGCATTCTTACGGCTTTTTATTGGACCATATATTTTGGTGTTCCGGCTGAAATAACTAAAATATTGTTAAAAAGAAAGGAAATAAACAATCTTCAAGTATTGTTTTTTCTTTACTCACCTTTGTGAAGACATTTTAAACATGAGTAACAAAAAAAAATTGTGATGGAAAATTTAAACAAGGAAAGAGTAAAAAAAAAAAACTTAAAAGTGATGGAAAACAATTTAAGATAGATCGTGGCCAATCAAATCATTTTTGATAAACGCGTGTTAAGGTTTAAAATGTCTATCACCAATTTCCAAAATTATAACGCGTCTCTGTCTATAATTCTAGATTTTTCTATGATCATAATTAGTTTATTACGTAGAAAATATCTTTTCAAATGTTCTTAATTGTTTAAATAAATAACTTCTTTTCGACCAAATAATAAAGATTAAAGGTTTTTTACGAATTATAATCTCAAAAGAATTAAACGTTTATTTTATTTGACACGTTTTATATTAACCACTTTTCTTAAACTAACTTCGCAGGGAACATCAACTATTATCCAAAAAAAAAGATGGAAACAAATCCAAAATCGAGAAAACATATCCATGATCTTGTATTGAGCTCTGTTCTGTAAGGATTCAATAAATAACTGATAATTTTAATTTAAAATTATCAAATTAATTAATTGAATACTTGTTGGTATCATGCGTAAAAAAGAATTGATGAAAATTTGAAACTCTCCAAGTTCAAAAAACATCAAAAATAGTAATTTTGATTATAGCAAATTTCATTTTCAAAATGAATTTAACGTTAATAAATTATGAAATCAAAATTTCTAATGGTATTAAGAAATCTTTTAATCTTTGGAGTTGACACTTGCTCAAGAATTAAAGCATATCAGCCAAATGCAACTTGAACACGAGAAATTGCAAGTATTAACAATGACGATAACAATTTTTAATTTAAAGGCTTTTGAAAGAAGAATCAAAGTTTTTAAAAGAAGAAATAAAAGAAATTGACGAAGAATTAATTAAACTTCATTTTAAACCACCACTAAGGGACTAAGAAACACGTAAGTATATTTATTATTATTCATATTCATTCGATATTACTTTATATGTATGTTATGATCTATTAAAGCCCGAAAAGGATGATCAACTTTGCAAGTTTGAAAAATCTTCTCCTTACATTTGAAAGAACACGATAATTTAGTAAATGAGACTGATGAAGCTGAGATTAATTGATACAATTAATGAAAATATAGTTCAAATGATAAATTGGTTGAAAAGGTTTGTTTTGTGATTATTAGCCGTTCTTAACACATTAAAAAGAAAAGATTTGATAATAAACGATTGATTTGTAAAAGTATTCACAAACAAATAATACAATTTAAAATAAAGTAAAAGAAAATTATACTCGACTCGTTAAGTGGTTTAAAACCGTAACATAAATAAGTATTTAATTATTTATTTAAAAAAGAAAGTATGAAAATAATTTCACATTTTATAGAGTTTGTGTATCTTCTGAATTTTTAGAGGAAGTAACCAGCTTTATAGCTCTTTCTTCCATTTATTGTTTCAATTTTCTTTGGATCCCGATATAATTCTTAAAATTCTTAAAATAATTTCTGGTTTACGATATTAAATTGTATCGATTTATTAATGCTTACTGTTATAGTAATAGGTATCCTTTCATAAGTGTATCTGTCCGTGTCATAATATCTTCTTACAGAAAACTTCTTTTTATAAACCGTTCCCATCTGCATGGAGATAATTATAAAGGAATTATATATAACATAATAATAAATCTAATTATTTATTAAATAAATTATTATTTAACATACATTCTTGCCATTAGTATCATGTGCAGGCAAAATTTTCTTCTTGAACTATTTTAATTGTGTAAAGTTATTTGTTTTTCTCCACCTTTCCGGAACGGGCGGTGCTGATGAATAGTTTGAGCTAGAACTATACAAATTATTAAGCTGATCACGTGCTACTTCGATGTTTTATAATTTTAATGAATTATTAAATTAATTATGAATGCGATTAGAAAATAAATTTGATTAGGATTGTTTGATGCTCCTTATTCATTTCTTCCGATGGAATCATGTTCACCTTAAATTTCCTTCTATAACATTATAATATTGCTTTAAAGCCTTACTAACAATCTATTGTAGAAATAAAATCAATAAAGTTAACTACGTATGTATGATGTAGTAAAAATTTCCTTATCAAAGTCATACCCTAGATTTCCTCGTTTAAGAAATCATAGTTTATTAAAGATGTGAAAAAAAAAAGATATTTTACGGAAGAAGAATGTCTGTCTGTAACACTTACAGCTTTGTACTATTACGATTGAACTTTACCAAACTGTCATTCTAGAATCTTAGAGTTCATGGTTTCTAACCATTTACGAATATGTATATCATTTGAATTTTTAATATGGGAATCAAAATCACTTATAAAACAAAAATCACATTTTATTATTAATGAATTTAGAACGATCTCACTCACCATGACATATTTCTAAAGAGAATTGTTTAATAATGGAACTTTCTCTGTATAATTCAAAAATATCATCAACGGAAATTTTTTCTTCAGGAAGTCATTGACTTTGTTTAAAGATTTCAGATGTAGCATTTCCATATCGCAATAAAAATAGGAATTATGCGTTCTAATTACCAAGAAAGTAATTGCAACTGGTTACATTCTGATCAATGTAATAATAAAAAAATAGGTTATTAACTGTAAAGTTGTCCCTTAAATATTAAATTGTTAAACTGCAGACGAATTTGTGCGCAAACCGTTAGAGTATAATTAAGAATAAATCTGTGATTAAAAGTATGGGAATTTGATGCGTAATTTTTCCAAATCTTCTTAAAGAACCTCATTAGCAGTTTGATTTTAAATTTTGTCTTTTTATTGTAAATTTTGCGCTACTTCCTTTACATTAAAAAAAACTAATAAATTTAGAAAAGGCACTACCAACAACAATAAAGCATAATGTAAAGGTACTTACAATAACACGAGATCTATGTTCATTATACAATGATGATTGAACGTTAGAATATTTACGTCAAAGACAAAATCGGATCATAACATGATGATTTAACTAAGTATTGTGATAATCCATTTTTCAGACTCTTAGTAAAAAGTCACGAATCCTGAAATTATTTCAAGTACCATTTTTTACATCATAGAAAAATTTTTGTGTATAAATTACTTACAGTATATATAAATAAAAGAAATCAGAATAGAAACAGAAATACAAACATCAGAATAGTCCAAGTATTAAAGGCCGTTTTTTGATTGCATCATTCAATAACAATCTTCCTTTATATGATCTGAAAATTGCTTTCAGAATAAAGACTATCATATCGACTTTTGATCGCGCCTAATATAGCAACCATCTTAATGCAGTCAAAACTCACCGACGTAGTCCAACTTATTAAGAAAATCCAGAGTACTTTTCGAAATGTATCATCATCGTAATCTATACATTTTATACATCAAATATTGTAGTAATTACGAGGATTATGCGCGGAATGAAAGTAAATAATTCTCCCTGATTAATTGGATAAATGAAATAATTAAAGGGTGATATTAATACATATATCTGAACTATTAATAATAAACACAAATCTCAATAGGAGGATTAGGTGCTTCTTTAGTGAAATATGTGACGGATGATTATAAGGAGAATATGGGCGTTTTGTGTTATGAAAGTGTTAATTTATGATGTTGATTATTATTTATTGTATTAATAATATAAGATGATTGTTGATTTCTATATGGTGGATATGGTTTTTGATTACTGTTATGGTAAATGATTGTAACTGCTGTGGATTTATATATAATAGCCTGGCCTGGTGTTGATGTGGAAGTCATTGTGAACCGATAAAACGTTCTCATATTGACGAGAAGCATCGTATATAGTTTCGATCCTGTCATTGCTGTTCGTCGCGGATTTGATGCTAATGATGTCGTTTTATCATTTAATTGTTATAAAAGCAGCTATCGTATTTCTGTAAATACTTTAAACCTAAATTTGGATTAAGTGCAATCAACTTTACCATTGACATTTCTTCAACATTTATACTAATAAATTTTTGGTCGGTGGTGCTTTAGGCTTACCAAAATTCTTGGTAAAATAGATTTCTAGTCATGCCATCCTTTCAGGGGGTTATCGATGAAGGTTTTAAATAGTTATTTTTTCAACATGTTCGTAAGTTAGCTTGCCATTTGATATTTGAGTTTTTTTTTTAATTCTCCCTTAGCAATTTTGAGATAAGCTAAAACAAAAGTCCTTAATTTTAATTTTAACTTTAAATTGCTTACGAAAACTGGACTGTTGTAAATCATGATAAAGAGACCTTTGTAAATAAGGATCCTGATACAGTAATCTGGATTCCGGTCTCAACCAATCGTAATGTCTTCAAATTTCTCAAAATATATTCATCTATTTTATTACATTTCGTTGCTTTTTCTCATCTTTAAAATACTTGAAAGTTATGAGATGACTTGTTCAAGGGTTTTTTTGCTTGAATCTTTCTAAAATATATAAGAAAATGAATTAATACAGTAATAGGGAAGAGAATCAATAAGGGAAAACTAAATATGGAAGCAAGTCTTTCCATGTCTGTTGTAGCGTTGAAGGTTATTTTGGCTTGCTGCCACAACATCTCTTGATCTTTCTAAAAATTAGAAAAAAAGATATAAATAAAATATTTGCTTCAGTCCTGGAAATCAAGGACGTATATTGAAATCTTGTTCATAAATTCCATTTTTATTTTTTTTTTAGAAAATTATTTTAAACAAAGTATTTAAATGGTTGAGGAAAGGAAAACAAAGTGAGATCCTCTAATCAATTATGCGACCTCGGATTTCGTGGTCAAAACTCGTCCTTTTCTTAACAATTGTAGTATCTTCATGTCTCCTGTTTTTTTTCGTAATAGGAAACAACGTCCTTGAGAATATCCACGACAAAGTCTTTAATGCACGACCAGGAGAATTATGTCACCTGATATTTGCTTCTCTTCGAATTGCAGGTCTCTCTCTCTCTCTCTCTCTCTCTCTCGCGATTGCTTTGATATATACTTGCAAAATTTTCTAGAAATCACAACATTAAAATTACAATATACAATAAGTAAGAGTTCTATAATTTAAGTCAAATGAGACTTCTATTCTACGATAATGATATGAAAATATACTTATCCGTGTCGCATCAAGCTAACTTGAGCGTCCTTTCCTGCCTTTTGAGCTTGAGCGTGGTGTCGGTGTCTCAACTTATATTGACAATAATAGTTTCCTTTCTTTCTTTTTTTTTTTTTTTATCTTTCCTATCAAATAAACTAGTATTTAATATATCAAAAAAAAAATAAAATTTTTTTTAATAAAAATTAATAACCTACAGTTAATGTCGTTTATCATGTCTTAATTTTGCCAAAGTTAATATTTAACATTTCAAAACTCGATAATCGTAATTTCAATTCGTCTTAGTAGAAAAAAATCGTTGGAAGAAAAAAGTTGGAGGATCGAGATTTAAGGCGTAGTCAATGTCCTTGTGCAAAAAATTTTTTAATTATATTATTACATAAATAGATGATGTATATTTCTCATCATTTTATTTAATGCTGCATCACAAAAATAGTTTCAATTTTTTATAAATCAACTAGAGTTTGCGGTTTGCGGGGGTCTCCCGTTTAGCATTAAGTGATTGATTGCGTAATCAATTCAATTAAACTTTAAAATTTCATTTATTATAAATAAAAATATAAAACCAAAATTTTTTGAAACGATTTTATTGTAATTAAATTAATCATTCTAATTTAATTTTTCATTTCAGTTAATTAATTAATTTTTTTCGGTTATACACGATTTTTTTCATAGATTTTTTTAAATAGTGAATTAAAAAATAAATCTAAAAATAAATTTAATTAAATAAATATGATAAAAAAAATAAATATAAAAACGGATATTAATTAAAATCTTATAAATTTTTGATCATTGTGATACCTATATCGATTATATACGATACACTCTCCCTGACAAAAATATTCTTAGCAAACATGACACACAAATTTTTGAACCATTGATTGAAAACTTTGATAAAGCAATTGAACGCTGCATTGGTAGCTTCTAAAACTAATTATCATTATTACCATAATTACTGTCTCTACGATGAATAACTTACAAACCCCTAGTTTTCACACTCCTTTCCTCTCTAATCTTAAAATCACTACTCACAATATCCATTTTTTAAATGACCCTACAAAACAAAATTACCTTTTCTCCTTATATTCAGTTAATCAATTTGATATTTTAAGTCTATAAGAAACAAATTTTAAGGAAATTACATCCATTTTCAACAGTGATTTTCCTGATTATACTACTTTTTTTAGCAATAACCAAAACTCCTGTTTAATTAAAACCAGTATTAGCCTTTCCTTCAGCCCTTTTATCGCTAAACACATTTTTGCTCATGACTCTAAACTAGATAGAATTATTTACGCTGTTGGCTTAGTATCTGTAAATTTAAAGGATAAACTTTTAATTCAATCTGTCGAATTAAATATAAGACAATATCACAATCATACCTATATTAAGACATGACAAAAGGCAATAGTAAATAAATTTAATGATTCCTTTATTGAACTCTTGGTTTATCCTAAAACCTCAACTTGAATTACTTTTTAACTCAAGGGAAAATACAAGATATTTATATAAAATAAAATAATATAAAATCAACTATAACAAACATAATAAAGAGAACAAATAATATAACTATGATAAATATAATATATATAATAAATAAGATATAATTAATAAATATAATAAATATAATCCATATATCTAATATGTTTATTTGATCAACGTTGATAACTTTAGCAACTCTGTCAACTTCATTAACTTCATCAACTATATTGATCATTTATATTACATAACTTTATTTTAGCGTAGTCACAGATCATGGCTTCAATCCTCCCTTTTAAATTTTGAGCTCCTATCCAAATATCTATAGCTTCATTTACTAGAGACCAGTATACATAACTTGGGAGTTGATAAAGGTTCTTCAACAATATATATTTTACTCATTGAATTTGATCTACACCTAGCATTTTATAGAGGTAATAAACACGTATTAAGACAGAACTATAATATTTAGTGACAAATCCTCTTAATTAACTTCATTATGCTAGTAAAGAAATTTCTGTTTCTAGAAGTTTTTCCAAGTAGTAAACATTTATCAAGGTAAGAGTTCAATCTTTCATTCATGAAGCTCTTAATAACATTTGATATGTTAGTTAAAATTTCTTTTGTAGTTCCATTCTATTTGAATATAAAGAGATAGCAGAGTTATTTTTCAGGTAGATTTTCATTCAAATCTTTAATATAAGTTGTTCTATAATAATAATAATAATGATAAAAAGAAAAATCTAAATTTGAAAAGGAGAGTCTTTATATATTTTAAAAGATCTCTATTTACTGGATTATGAAATACACAACCATCTAATTCTCTTATCTTGTAAAAGCCATTAAGTAAGATTTGATGGATATAATAGGGGCCTTTCTATTTTTGATCCAATTTTCCAGAATGGTTTTTATCTTTTGCAGCTTCGAAGTATAAAACCTTATCTCCTATTTCATGTAGAATAGAGATCCTTGTATTTTTGTCATGGTACTTCTTTTATTGCTATTATGCAAATTGTATTTGTACTTTTGCATCTAATCACACCAGGGGTAATTTGTTGATCAAATGATCAATTCTTTCTTGATAGTAAAATTCTGATTGGTACAAAAGTCATTAGGATCATCAGGATTATCAATAAGTAACGTTGCATTTCATCCATAAACTAAATAAAAGTGTTCAATTTTTGTGGCTGATTGTTTGCTTATGTGATAAGCAAATAGAATAGGAGAAATATATTGGTCTCATTGAGTAGATCTTTTAGCTAATTTTGCTAATGATTCACATAGAGTTCTATTGAATCTTTCTACTAATTTATTTGTTCTAGGATGATAAGAAGTCAATAAATTATGATGAATGTGAAATTGTTCCATTAATTCTGTAACTAATTGATTATTAAAATGAGATCCCTATCTAATAAGATTAGAGTTTCAGATGAGTCGAGTTAACTCACAAGTCAGATAAGCCAAGTCGAGTTCAAATCAAATCGAGTTTATGTTTTTTTGACTCGATGATTTGTGAGTCAAGCCAAATTCAAGTCAAATTAAATATTTAACTTGACTCAATTTAAACTCGACTTAATTCAAGTTGACTTGAGTTAACTTGAATAATAAAAAATTGTTTAAGAAAAATGATAAGAAATTATTCGACTTGAACGATAAAAAATCATTCAAGAAAAACAATAAGGAATTGTTTGACTTGAACGATAAAAAATTGTTCGACTTGAATGATAAATAATCGTTCAAAAAGAATGATAAGGAATCATTTGACTTGAACGATAAAAAAATCATTCAAGAAGAACGATAAGAATCGTTCGACTTGAATGATAAAAAAATCGTTCAAAAAGAACAATAAGGAATCGTTCATCTTGAACGATAAAAAAATCATTCAAGTCGAACAATAAGGAATCATTCCTTCACTGCGCCACTTAGTGATTGAACCATGAAATTAAAAAAGAAATGAAATGACAAAAAAAAAATAATAAAAAAAAAACCTTATGACCAACTAAACAGGAGGTGATCAACCTGAAAGAAAAAAAATAATACATTTAAGCTAAAAGTAGTAAGTGAAAAAAGTGAAACTACTATTTTCGATCTAACCAGATTTAGGAGAATATTTTCAGCAAAGAAAAATTTTTTTTGTAATATAATGATCATTAAAAATAAATCTTTGTATTACATAAATCCTATGTTTTTTTTTAAAAAAAAATATATAAATATTTTTTTACTTAATAATCATAGTTTACATTATTAAATCATCTAATTAAAATTATAATTTTTACAAGATCAGATTAAGGACTTGTTCATTGAAATTGAACTTAAATAAGGGTATTCTCAGCTGTTGAAAATTAAAAAAAAAACAAGAAAATGAACTAACTTATTTATCTTTAGTCTTTTGCATTCTTTGTCTTTAACACTTCTGCTGCTTGCATTTTCACTTCTTGCATATGTCCTGTAGGTATCCCACAAGGACAATATTATGGTGGTAAATAATTAAAATTTCAGTCGTCTTCGTATGCTCTGATTCATCTCTTTTACAATTTTTTAATTTTCTTTTCTCAGACCAACTTTCTGTTTAAGCAATCCTAGTGGTGGCACATATAGTTATGGCATTCAAAACTCCTGCGTCGATTGCATTTGTTTATATAATTTAATCATGTTTGTGAAATGTAGTTTTAAAATTTGTAAGAATAATAACATTATTGTATATACAGTATATCGTCTTATATCTTATATTACATGTCTCTAAATTTCTTTCCTTGATGAAATGTCGAGACATTTTTTAATATGTAAATACTTATTATAATAAAAAGTGATATAAATTAATAAATATACAGTATAACTCTAAAATTTCGAGTGAATTATATAATTACTGTTTAGTAGTTAGCGTGGCCAAGGAGTAACTCAATGATCCACCACGTTCTTATCATTAAAATATAATATAATGATAATTACAGTAAAAATAAATAAAAATCCATAATGCGCTTACTTTCAAAATAAGTCAACCCAATAGTGTAAGAAGCTAAAGAAATCTTGCTAAAAAAAATAAAATAAAATAAAATAAAATTTAACAAATAAATGAAATAAATTGCTTATATTGAAGCGAAAGTAATTACTTAAAAAAAAAAATAATTGAAAAATTTTACTGAATCAAATTACTGTATTTCTGAAAGATTTAGCTTTTTTTATTTATGAAGGTTTATAATCAGATAGATTAACTCTAATAATTTTAAAATTTATCGTATGTTACTTGTATCACTTATAATTACTTTTTAGCATAAATAAAATATTTACACTACCGTGAAATCTTACGTAGGGATTCCTAAAACACCCTAACAAATGAGTATAAAATGTACCTATGGTAAAGGCTACCCTATATATAAATAAATTATTTTAAATATCATATGATATGTATTGGTAATAATTGCCACATTTATAGTTATATTTTCACTACTGCCGCTATCATTTTATTATCTTTTTAAAAAAAAATTTGATCACTGTTCACATAATAGCAAGTATACTATTTTAAAAGCATTTAGTTTCTTATTTTATTACTTGTTTTGTTCCTTTCTTACTACTTATTAACTTTTTTCTGTTCCTCCTTTTACTTTCATTACGTTTTTTGCATCTAATTTTTAAATCCATTCATTTCTTTCTTTTCTCAATTTCGTTCTCTTTTTTCTTACTTTCCTATCCTTTCTAACATTTTTCTTCCCTCTTTTTTTATTGTTATTATTTCTTTTTCTCTTTTTTTTTTAATTTTTACTCTTCTTTCCTATTAATTTGATCTTTCCTTCTTTTCTTATCTTCTTGTTCTATTCTTTTTCTTTTCATTCTTTTATTTATCCCAATTTGCCATTTTCCTATATATGTTTATTCCTCTTTTTATGCAACTTCTTTATTATTCCATAATTTAATTTTCTCCCCTTCTTTTTCATTCTATTATTTGTTCATTCCTTCCTTTGTTCTTTCCTTTTTTACATTTTTCGTTATTTACTTTACCTTTCTTATTTTTGTTTTGCCTCTTTTTTTCACACTTCATTTTTCATCGTTCGTTCTTTTTCCTCCTTATTTATTCTATTCTATTTCTTCTTTCTTCGTTTATTTCTTTTCTTCTTAATCTTTCATACATACATTTCTTTTCTATATTAATCTTTACCAAAATAATTTTTTCAAATATTAAAAAATTTAGCATAAAATTAAATTTGTTTAAAATTTCGTTTTATTCAAAAAAAATTTAAACTTTGCAAAATTTACTATTTTACAAAGTAAAAACATTGTATGCTTATTGTAATTTTTTCAAGTTCATGGATTTGTAATCTTTCTTTTAGATTTGTTATTACCATTACTAATTTTCTTGTTATTTCACAATTATCACTATATACAGTGGCGATCATAAATAATGCAACAAAAAAATAAAATCCTATAAATTTAAATATTTCTTTCAATTCTAAAGATATTTTGCCCTCTTTAATAAATTTTTATTTGTTAATACCATTATTTTTCAGTATTAAATTTTTAATATCCATTAATACTTCTTATTATAAAATAATATGCAAGTAATACAAATTACGCATTGCATTACTTTTGATTATTTTTGAAATAAATTGTTCAACTTGAACGATAAAAAATCGTTCAAGAAGAACGATAAGGAATTGTTTGACTTGAACGATAAAAAAATCATTCAAGAAGAATGATGACCCAAATCGTTTGACTTGAACGATAAAAAATCATTCAAGAAGAATGATGACCTGAATCGTTCGACTTGAATGATAAAAAAAATCGTTTAAGAAGAACAATAACCCGAATCGTTCTTTTCATTTTTTTTTATTATTTTTTTTTTCAAAAACGAATTGAGTTAAAATCAAGTCGAGTCAACTTGAGTCGAATTTAAAATTTATATAACTCGAATCAAATCAAATTGAAAGATTTTATAAAATAAATTTGACTCAGCTCGACTTGAAAAAAATGAGTTGAATAGAGTTGGTCTTTAAACTTGACTCAACTTGACTCATTCGAAAGTCTAGATAAGATCTTAGTTGAACATCCATGTCAGCAAATAATATCCTCATATAAGAACTTGATAACACTTTTAGCAGTGTTATCCTTAACTGCTTTAGCTTCTGACCATTTTGTTAAATAATTCATGGTAAAAATAATATATTTATTTCCTCTACTAGTTTGTGATAAAGGTCTAACAAAATCTATTCCAATTCTATAAAATGGTGAATCAACTGGAATAGGATATAATTCATTCTTTATTTTAAGCCTTCCTCGTCGTTGGCAAGCATCACATGATTAAACATATTTTCTAATACTTTTATACATTTGAGACTAATAATATCTAATACGAACTTTGTTAAACATGATGTCAGTAGAAAAATGTCTAGCTATTGGATCATTATGCATCATATAAAGGATTGCATTTAGTTCAGTTTCTTTGATAACCCTTAGAAACTATTCAGGAGCATTTCTTTATCTTTGCTTTTTATATAAGAAATTGAGTCAAACTATATAAAATTTTGATTATCTTTTTAATTTTGCAATTTTATTTAAGTTAAAAGATGTGGGTAATTGATTTAAGGTTATATAAACAAATAAATTATTAAATTAATTGAGTTCCATAATATTTGAGCTGCCTATTATAATGTAGACATTTTCGCTTTCACTCTAGATAATTATTACTAATTTTTTTGAATAAATATAGATATGAATCAAAATATTCAAATGTAGGAAACAAAAAGATGCTGAGGGTTTTCAAGCATATAATAAAGCTGGAAGTAAAGGTTTTCTTGTTAAACTAAGATTAGTTCATCTCACCAAAGGTCATTAATTAAATAATTAGAGTTCATATCCGGTTGAATTTGTCCTAGGTCAAATCCAATAATACAATGATGTTTAATCATTCCATATGGCAGATTTCTCTTACAGGCTTTGCAATATATGTGAATATGATGATTTTTAATATCATAACTATAGTTACATTGTGATCTTCCTTTAGTTATTGGTTGATTAGCTATAACTTGCTTAATCTTAATATTTTCTTTAAAAACATCTTTCAATTCATTCTTAAGATATTGATATCCTATAGTAATTAAAAGTGCATAGGAGTATTATGACATCAATTCTTCCTCTAAGTCTATTTCTTCTTGTGATTGTTCTGATAAAATTTTATTATTTTCAGAAGAAATTTGCCATTTTATTTCTTCATCATCATTTTCATTTATATAAGTATAAAAACTTCTTTTGAGAAATTATCTTGTTCTTTTTCAGGGATTAATCAAGATAATGCATCAGCGTTAGCATTATTTTTTCCAGGTCTGTGTTAAATATTAAAATCATATTGTTGCAACTCCATTATCCATTGTACACATCATCCTTTTGGTATTTTCAAAGTTCTCAACCATTTAAGGCAGAGTGATCAGTTACGACGGTGAAAGGTTTAGAGCTAAGATAATGATGAAAATTTCTAATAGCTTAAACTACTGCTAAACATTTTTGATCTGTAATTGGGTAGTTTTGCTCAGCTTTGTTCATGCTTTTGCTTGTATATGCAATAACATATTTATTTTTATTTTTATTGAGTTGAGATAATACTGCTTTAAGTCCTACTTCTGAAGCATCAGTATAAAGTATGAATTCTTTAAAGAAATTAGGGTATTGAAGGATTGGTAACGTAATCAGTTTTTCCTTTAATTTATCAAAGGATTTTTTTGGTTGTTTGTCTAAATATAAGGAGCATCCTTCTTTAATAAGGTTGTTATTGGTTTAGCAATTTGAGAGAATCCTTTCACAAACTTTTGATAATATGAGAACAATCCAAGGGCTGCTTTTAATTCAGTTAATCCTTTAGATGCTAGAAGTTCTTTGATTTTTTGAATTTTTTCAGAATCTGTTGCAAACCATTTCTTTCTACTATGTGTCTAAGAAACGGAATATTTGGAAGATAAAATTAACACATTTTTAATTTAATCATTAAATTTGCCTTTCTGATTGCTTCAAATACCATTTGCAAATATTGTAGATGTTCTTCATATGTTTTTGAGTAGATGATGATATCATCTAAATATACTGCTACAAACTTATAGAGGTATTCTTGTAAGACAAAATTCATTAAGCGTTGAAAAGTTCCAAAAGTATTCTTTAATCTAAAAAGCATCCTTTTGAATTCGTATAGACTATATGAGCAGATAAAAGCAGTTTTCTCATGATCACTCTCTTCCATTTCTATTTTCCAATATTCACTAGTAAGATCAAGTGTAGAAAACCAACTTGCATTTCTAAATTTCTCAAGCAAGTTGTTAATGAATGAAAGGGAATAAGCATCTCCTTTAGTTATAGCATTAAGTTTCCTATAATCAATATAAATGCATACATCTCTAGTTTTCTTGGATACAATAATGACTGGAAAAGCTCAAGGGCTTTTTGACTTTTGGATAATATCATTTTCTTCCATTTGTTTAATTTCTTCTTGAAAAAATTTCAATTTAGATGGATCCTTTAGACGGTATACAGAGCCAGCAATTGGTTCATGATCTCTTGTAGAAATTTGATATTGAAATAAAGTTATATGACCAATTTTTATTTGACTAAAGGCACAGATATCTTTATTTTCTTCAACGAATTGCTCAAAATTTCTTGTTGATTAGTATCCAAAGGTCTAACATGTAAGTCTTCTTGGATATTCCATTCATTATTTTAAGGCTTTAGCTGTTTAGCTTGAGCTATGAATACTGCTAGATTGTTATCCTAAGGGTTAGCAAATAGCTTATTTTCATTGAAGTCAAATAAATTTTCTTCGTCAGAGAAGTTTTCTTCACTGTTAAAATAAAAATATCTTATTCATCAAGGTCATCTTCTTTATATTGGTTATTGTAAGTTAAATCTTCTATTACATTGATTAGTTTATCCATAAATGTATTAGATTCTTCATCTAATTCAACAGAAGAACTGTCATAAAAAGTAATTAGAACAGAGGCAAATTTTGTAAGATATCTGAACTTTACTTTTCTTTCATCAAAATCAAGAATGACTTTAGTTATTTTAAACTAATCAGTTCCTAATAGTAAATTTTCATCAGAAGATTCAATGACTTATAGCATTATTGGCATATGAATAGATCTAATAATCATTTTGATAGTATTGATCTTTTCTAAAGCTCTAGCTCTTTTTCCATTGGCAGTATTGATGATTATTTTTGATAGTTTATCAATCTTTAATTTAAGTTATTTGACTAAATTACTTATAATAATACTGATAGCTACACAAGAGTTAAGAATAACTTGTACATTATTATAATGAATTTGAATAGTACATCTGACTGCAGTTGTAGGAGTATCATCATTGTCACTCATATATTCATCATCAAGGTCAATATAATTAGTTTCTTTAATGATAGCTCTTTTTAAAGCTTTAGCTAAGTTTCTCCTTTGGTCTGGATATTTTAACTATT
>CAJVPP010000808.1:0-26021 GCA_910592005.1 Funneliformis mosseae
GCTATGGCACTTATAAGTTTTTGTATTAGATTGATTTATGTTTGGTTTCGTACCTTAATATCATTTGTTCGATAGTGGCGTATCTAATAAAAATTCATAAGCTATTTTCCTTGTAACTCTGATTAGACGCTAAAGTCAGATTTTTTCCACGCCACGTACATATATTCCCACGAGCTTCGGTCCAAGGTGTTTGTTATCAACTAATGGTCTAGGGATTTGTATACCTATGTGCAAAATTTCTCTGGAATAATCTTAAAGTAGCATTCATTGAGCCATTGCCTTGCTACATAGAGACACATTCTTAGATGTGATTAAATGATACAGCGTTTGATGATACACGCTTTTCTTCACCTAGAATACTTAACGATTTCAAATGACAAAATTCCTGATAAAATCAGTAACTGTAATAATCGTCAAAAATTCAAACTAACTATTCGTGTCAGTATTGTCATTTTATTAACACTTCGATCTGTGGTTTGATTTAAAATGATATAAAGTAAATGAAAAGGCTGCTTTATTAAGAGTTTTGAATCTTTATTTCAGAAGTTAGGTGTCTTAGCTGCTCGTGAGTATTATTTAAAAAGGATCTTAATTTAATTTATTACATTTTTATAATAAATTTTAGAGGAGACTCCGCAAGATAAAAACTCAAATACAACAAATATATGGCGATACAATTAATAAACTTAATGTTTATTATTTAAATTAACGATTATACTTACTTGCAATCAAATCATTATCCGCGTATTAATAAAAAATTTATCATTATTAAATCAATTCACATAATTGAAAAAATATATTATTCGGCATTAATTTGATTCGGTCGAGTTGAATTCGAGTTCTATAAAAGTATTGACGAATTCGAGTTCGAATCTGTTACAAACTCGACCCTTACAGAGCATTACTAATATACTGTATTATTACTGTATATACTGGCCGATAGACCGATTATTTTTTACAATTCTAATAAAATTTTACTATATCTCAATTGGCCAGTATAAAATTTTTTTATCCCTGCCATATATACAATAGTATGTACAGTAGTTATCACGTTTGTATAGATATATTTATTATTAAATTTGTTTCTATTTTAAAATGAGTTAAAACATTTAGAAACCAATATTAGAATCAAGGAATGTAAATATAAACCTTTCATAGTTACATAAATTTCTAAACAATCTATTTCAAAGGAATCAATCACAAAAACTCCCTTTTATAAAGTCCAAAAAATATGTTACTACAGCAAAACTTATTAATTAAATCATACGATGCAATGACGAGTGACTATATTCTCAGGATATTATAAATATGACAACATTTCACAAATTTATTAGCAGAATTAAATGCGCAAAAATTTATTTTATAATTTCATAATAATTTTTATTATTTAAACTAACTTCAATGATAAATATTAGAAATTGCGAAACTAACATTTTCTTGTACCTTTGGCATAATTTTTATTAATAGAATGTATAATAAAAAGACAATTATCCAGAAGAAAAATTAAAAAATCTCTTCAAAATGCAATGATGACAATTAGATAATGTCATAACTGAATCGTTCTTAAGCTATTCACTATCATTGTCAAATTTACAAAGTTGTTATTTCACATTATCATTTTGTTTAATCAATAAGTCAAATATAAATAACGTTTACCTACACATGTACAATCGCATAATTGTATTATATATTTAGAAGGATCCTCATTCATTTATTACACCAAAAGAAGTATCAAACTTAAACAATATAAAATATAACAAACTTTAAACAGGTAAGTAAAACAATATTTAAACTGACTTTATGTATCTCTAAAATTATCTCATGGATTTCTATATTAGGAACAATAATGAAAAGAAGTTCTTCTATTCGGTACGTAGCAGAAACTCTTTTGAAGGGATCTCTATTGTTCTTGCGTTATGAAAAGTGTATAATTATCAGTGGGAAGTTCATTATATGTGATCACCAGCTTAAGAAGCGGGAGGAAAAGTTATTTTGTCATGATAAAATGTTGTTTAATCTGTTGCGTTACTAAAATTGTGTAATGGAAATCAGGATGTTGTAAAGATTAATATATTCAATATAACTTGATGAATTTTAAAGATTTGTCGATATAATAATGGTTTTATCCCATATCAACATCTCCAAGTGAAATTTTTAATTTTCGATGATGTTCGTGATAACATTTGTTGTTCTAATCTGTTTTAATAGAGGTGAGATGATTAACTTACTCCATGGAAATTTGGAGGGGAACCATATGTCAGGAACGATGGCATCAATTTGAAGTTACAAGAAAATCTAAAAGTGCATACAGATCCTATTCATGACTTTTTGATAGAATTTCGTCAACGGCATTTTTATATTTGTTGATTTAAGTGATCCAGAGCATATGAAATCTAGAAAGATTCATAAGTAGGTTTGATTCAATTATTACTTTACTGCCATTGATAATAATTGAATCATGTTTCTTCCACATTTTATCATCTTCCTAAACACTATATTAATTAATATACAGAACATTCGAGAATGGAAATCTTTAAATCTTTTATCTCTGTTTCGTTTGCCCACCGATTTTTTATGGAAACGTTAATAAAAGGTTGAGAAACGACAGGATGATCATAATCTTTTGAGTACTAAAGATTCAAATGAAATTCACGCACCTATTTGTTTATCGTCCCGCACCCAAACCTTCCAGTATTTAAATACACTCAATTCAAATGAATGTAATATCATTATAATTAGGAAAAAGTATTAACAATACTCGATAAGCAGAATTGATTACAAATGTATGTATTATTTAATTTTTAACTTTAATTAAATCGTACATTTACTATAATAAAGAAAAATTGAAATCTTTCAATTGCACTTTCAGATAAATTATTTTAACATTAATTTTACCATCCTACGGGACTTGGATAATTATTTAAATCTTTATACTCCTTTAAAATACCCTCCTTTTCATATTTTTCAATTATGTCAAGGTAATCCTTGTTCAGCTTCGAATAACTCATTATTGTATGAAAGTAAAGTGGCATTCTACCTCTCCAATTTTCAAAAAATGTTATTAAAGAATTCAAAGAAATTTCCAAATTTTTATATACCTTGATCTTATGAAGGCCAATTGGAGCTGACCTTGTTATGATTTCTAATAATTCATTCCCATTAATTCTTTCATCTAGGCTTCTATAAATTGGTGGGGATTCAATGACAATTCCTTCCAAGTATTGACAATTTAAAAGCAATTGCTCCAATTCTAATAAATTTTTATTTTCATGAATTAAAATATTAATCAATTTGATATTTGGACAATGTTGATAAATTATCTTTATAAAATTTTCGTGATCAATCTTCTCATGCATATCGTTAGTGATATCAATTTTCCAAAGGTATCCATTAGTCTTTTCAATGATCTTTTCAACTATGTTATGTGTGATATTCTTCGTTATTAAAATTTGAAGATTTGAATACTTTGATTTTGATAAATTTCTATAATAACCTTTATTGAGGCATACATGTTTTTTTTCGGTTATTTCAAGTTTTTGTAAATTTTTGAAGATGGGAAAGATTGTTGGATTAAAACATAAGTTATCAATAGAAAAATGAATTAAAGTATGCCACTGCTTCTTCAAGGCCTTTTCGATTCCATCACATTGACCATTTTCAAATTGATCTTTTGTGCCTTTACATCTTAAATATTTTAAATTCTTTTGGACCTCGATTAACTCGATTAATCCTTCATTATCATTTAAGCAAGGGCTGAGAAAGAGAAATTCAATGGATTTGCAAATTCTTGCCAATCCAAAGAAAATATTTGAATTAATAGAGGTATCACATATTAATTTGCAAAGGTTTGAAAAGCAATTTTCCGCTCCAAGAAAATTATGTAATTCTAATTCGATGTCAATGATCTGAAGTTCTTTAATATCAAAACATTTCCTAATGAATAATTTAAAGATTTCCTTTTCGATGATCTTATATTGAGATTTTCTATTATAACCATATCCAAGTTTTAATAAGATCATATTCCGAATATTAAAGTACCTCATATATTTACAATAATGAATATAATCAAATAAAGGTGGTCGTTTCAGTATTGGATATTCTTTGATCCCTTCGTTTATTAAAAGATTTTGTGATTCACTTGATAAGAATGAGAAAATCACATCAAATAATTTTTTATTATAAACAACATATTTCCAAGGCTCCTTCCATAGCATCGGAACGCCCACATGACACCATAACCTATTAACCAAAATGCAGGAATGAAGGGATTTCCTATCATCATTTAACTTTTCAAAGATTAAATAAAGACAATCTTTATTTAAAATTGTCATTGGGATTAATATCGATATAGATCAAAGAGAAGTGAAAAAAACCGAACGATATTTTTTTTTTAGCTAAACTTGACAATCAATTTCCGAATACAAAGAGTTTATCATGTGCATTTTGGTTACACTAATCTCAGCCCAAAAGCGCAATTGCCATGCACTTTTTAATCATCCGTCGATCTTAATTCAGGTTGAGATTGGAGTTTTTGTGTCACAAATGAGAGTTTATTTTTATTTACGTGTATTTATTTTACATCGTGGTGGATTTTATAATTATAAAAATAAATTTCTAATTTAGGCTACAATTTCTCTGAATTCGATTTCTTTCTGTTTAACCCCTTCACTTTTAGCACACATTTGTTCAAGGATAAATTGGGCGTTAGGATTATTGGTTACGGCGGCCATTTTAATCCATTTAAAAGCTTCTTTATCACTTTTCCTAATACCTTCTCCATTGAAATACATCTTTGCAACAATAATTTGTGCGCTAACGTTATTTTGCTTAGCGGCCTTTAGTAACCATTTAAAAGCTTCTCTATAATTTCTAGCAACACCTTTACCTTCATGCAATAAATTCCCGACGATCAATTGAGCACCAACGTCACCTTGTTCGGCCGCTTTAATGAACCACTTGAAGGCTTGTTCATGTTTTTCCTTTATGTTAATACCAACTCCATCAAAATATAATTGTCCGATGAGTAATTGAGAGTCGACGTTTCCAGTTTCGGCCAATGTTTCTAACCGGTTGAAAACTTCCTGTCGAATTACATTTACATCCAAAATTGTAATTGTTGAGGATTCTTCTTTTAGTTTTTTGGAAGTTTTAAGGTATACCTTGTAAGATCCATCACCTTGATCGTAATCTTCGATTAAATGATGGATTTTAACATCTGTAATCCAAGTTGGAAAGCTATTATAAAGGATTGCTCGTTTCCCCTTTGCGTTTAGATGATTTCCTCTCCCCGTTATAAATCTTATCCAAGTCACTTCGGTAGAATAATATTCTTGGATGGTTTTAATAACGAGACTTTTCGCGGATTTTAAATTGAGGTTGTGCAGATCAACCGCGGGAATGTATTTGATATCGGACCCTTTATATTGTTTAATTTGTAACGCTCGTTCGTGTAAATTTTTAGACATTTTATTAAATAAAAACTAAAGGGAATAGTTTTGCTTGCTTGGCTAATAAGTGGTTATACTCTAAGAAAATTTAAAATTTTTGTGTATTTAGAGATTTTATTTTATTTTAATATTATTTTTCTTTATTCTAATTTTTTTTTTTTTTTTTTTTTTTTTTTTTGCGAATGATATGCGAGAATAAGGTTGGAAAAAATATGAATGAATTGGTGAAGAAAAATTAACGCTGAAAATTTTCCTTAATTAAACATCTATAAAAATGTCATCATTTTATATCTAATTGAATTTCCTTGAGAAAGAAAAAATGGTTTGTGTTTTTTTTTTCATCATTGGTTGGTTAAACAATTACCATTAATCATTCCAAAATTATCCATTTTCATTTAAAATGTGTGTTACAATAATAATGCATTCAATGATTTGCTGCATTTTGATTGACAGTTTGTCATTCATTTCTTCGAGATGAATTTGAAAGACTTTGTTCATGAAAGGTTTGTTCTTTGTCGTTAAAAATGAGACAGGTTGCAATAGAACTTTTTATTTTTGGGAGAAATGAAACGTTAAAAATTTTTTAGTTTTTTTTTTTACACGTCAAAACCTTCTCTTTGTAATGTATTTACTGCGTCATAATTAAAAATTCTTTGGTGCGACCATACAAGATATCACAATTAGAACAAACATCCCCTTGGAAATGATACTTATAATTAAACAAGAAATGATTGTGCGGAAGGTGTTTCGAGTTTTAACGTCAAATAAGATTTTTTTTTTTTTTCATCGCACAAAGGAAGTTCTTGCGATAATTTTCCAAATTAAAAACTTTCCCGCAAATCATGGATTGTTTTCGAATTATTGTGAGTTTCATCTAACCATTTTTGGAATCAAGTGGATTTGTAAAAAATCAATACAAAGTACACGAACGAAAGATGATCAGATGTAACAACAATCTAGCTTGAAATATATTACATTGTATATAAATAGAGAATGTCATATCAGATATAATTTGTTGCTGTAAATGCGCAGGATGATCAATCATTATGCACCGAAAATTCTTTCTAAGGATATAAAGAAATTCTTAAAATTAAAAAGAATTTTTAATCGTTAGAAGAAACTTTTTTTTTCTCAAATCGGGAATTTGATTATATCCAAGTATAACAAAAAAAATTAATAAATGAAGTTTCTATTTTGATCAAACACAATATTAAAAAATCCAAGTCCAGTACCAATTACGTTGCGCCAACTTTATTGTACAAAATTGCTTATCGTTATCCAAATATATATATATTAGTTCCAAAACTGATAATAGTTACAAATAATAATTATTGTTATAAACATGAAGCTGCAAAACATTCAAGAATGGTTTGAGAATTGCTCCGATATTTTATGATCTAAAATGAATTTTCAAGGTATTACAAATGTATTATTGCATACTAAATTCTTTAAAAAGAATTGGAAAGAATGTAAATTACGTGGAAGTTATTTTTATCAAGTAAATTCAATTAGTTGGAATATTTTTTTATTATTATAAAATGTCTTTGTATGAGTAGAATCAACTTTTATCTAAAATGCTTTACCCATTTTCTTTATTGCCATGATGATTTTAAAAACAATATCTGGAAGTATATATTGTTTAACAACGAATATTATTTTTCAAATTACGATCTTTGGAAAAATATCGATATTTATAGCCTTGGCATAATTTATCATGGTAGTGATATTAATCGGAAAACTTCCTTATGAAAGTAACTAAACCAGGAAAAAGTTATCCTGCTATGAAAGATTGATAAAAATATTTACTGAACATTTAGAATGTAATAATATAATTGATTATTATTATTATTTTTTTTTACAATAAAGAACAATCGCAAGATTTTGACGTGATGGTAACAATAAAATTCTTTTTGCCTTCACTTCGACGGGATAAGGAAACGATCATCCCCATCGTTGTCATCTTGCTATATTTAATTTTTAATTGGTTGAAAATATAGTAGTAAATCTTATACAAACTAGGAAACGGAAATTGTTGTAAAGTCCAGAGTTTTTATAAGCAAATTATTCGTTGTACAGTCGACTCTGGATATAACGAACCAGCTGTTCCGGAACTTTTGGTTCGTTATAGAGTGAGTTCGCTATATAAAATTCGTGTTTTACACCGAACTGTTCGGTATATAAATTGACCAATAAATTCAAATGTAATTAGTTATTTTTATTATATTTAAAACTATTACATATTATAAAAGTATTACATTACAATTGACTATATACATATTATTGAAAACAATTGTTAATATCGGCTTGTTTTAAGTTATTTATAATTTGTAACTTCACTCGCTTTTGTAATCCTTTTAGAACTTTTAATTCTTCATTTACTTCGCCAAATTCTGGCTCTTGCTCATATAAAAACCTTATTATTTTATCTGCAGAATTTTCCGCTTCCATTAAACTAACTTTTTCTAATATATGTGTAAATTCATCTTCATCCATCATATCCTTTTCCTTATATATATTTAATATAGCATCAATTATTTTATGATCAGTTAGAACACTTTCTGGCATTGGCATCTTCTATATTAAGATATTCGTATGCATTAAAGATCACTTTTCGTAAGTTGAAAAATTAACATATCAAGTTCTTCAATTTTCTATATCAAACTGTAAAATAAATTTATAATTAATATTTTAATAAAATTTTTAATAGCATTCATATTTATAAATTATATATACTATACCTATCGGAAATTACTGTATCATAATCTTCAAATGTTTCTTCAATTTCATTATTTGGTGGAAGAATACCTGTTTTTTTCCAACAGTTTGTAATTGTTTGGGGCAATACCATAGACCATGCTTCAGCTGCATTTAGTAAAGCATTATAGATAGTATTAATTTTCAAGCTCTTCTACAAATACCACCCTGCATATTATCAATCTGATTTTGAATGAACAGACGTTTATAATGGCATTTAAATGAATTAATAATGCCTGCATCACATGGCTGAAGTTCATTAGTGGTATTTGGTGAAAGAAATTTCACTTTTACTCTATCTAATATTTCTTGAGTTTCATCTAAAATAATATGTACTGGTGCATTATCAACTAATAAAATAATCTTTCTATTTTTTTTATCTCATATTTTCATTGAGTTTAATAAGAATTTTATTAAAAAATATCAACCTCATCCAAACTTTATTATTCCAAAAATAGTATACTGGAAGATTTTATAATTAATATTTTTTATGATGTGAGAAGTTTGGTATTTATAAATAAATATAAATGTCTTTTTTATGTTCCAGTTGCATTTGTTGCAAATAATATTATAACTTGAGATTTTTCTTTTTATGATCTGCTAAGAGAACTAGTATCAAAATTTTAGAAGGTTTCATTTTCTAAAAAGACCAGTTTCATCATCATTTCAAATATCTTTAAAATTATAAGATATTAGCAGTTATTATAAAGTAATACTCAATTGATTTAACAGAAGTATACTTGCAACTTCACCTTACTTCTTAAATTAATATAAACTATGATTTTTAAAACCAGTTAACCATCTATCTGAATATTGAAAATCTTCTATTAAAAGTTGATTAGCAAAATATTTTACTTTAGTTTTTAATTAATATCTTACTTTATATTAATTACATTATCAACCCAAAGGTTAAATGTATTTTCAAGTTGAAGTCACTTTAGATTACAAAATTTTACACTTTCTTAACTTTCTATAATTGCAAGCCAATACTCTTTTTCCTTCAAAATATCAGTAATTATTGATTATTTATGATATTATTATGTAAAACTAATATTAGAAAGGTTTGGATTATTTTTTTATTTCACAAAATTTATATTTTTGTGTAACAAATAATATAACTCTTTTTTTAACATATTGGCAAATTTTTTATATTTTAATAAAAAATAACTTATTCACATTTTGAAAAAACTGATTATTTATTTTAGATTATTTTAGTAAAAAAAAAAATCATCTTTTAGCAAAATAAAAGATTCTTTTATCAAAAAAGAAAGAAGCATAATTTTATAGTAAAAACTAAAAAAGTACTTTATTATTTTTTTTCTAAAAAAAATTATCAGTATTTTTTTAATCATTTGTAAAAAAATAATTTTTTAAATATATTATTATAATTAAAGAAACTTTGTAAGATTTTATATATTTTATATTAAAAAAATTTTTTGAATTATATTATAAAAGTTTACATATTTAAAAATAGGATATATAAACTTAACATGATATGATAGATTAAGATTTATACACAAAGTTTCAAAATATAGTTAGTATAATATTTTGATAAAGTTAAATATATCATGTTAATACCATATAAAGTCAATCTTGTTGTATCACAAAGATTGACAAATGATTAACATTATTAACATCATTAGCATTTTTAACTTAGTTACCATTTTTATTTTATTTATTTATTTTTATATTTTATTATTATTATTTATTATATTATTATCATTGTTAAATTATAATTTATCTTTATATTTATCTTAGCATTAAAATAGTTTAGCATTAGATAGTAATTTCTTATAATTGTATTTTGTATAAATAGAATAGAAATTTGTTCTTACTAAAGGGTAGAGATAATAGTGATAACTTAATAGTTCAAGTTTAAAACTTAAAATCCAAGGTTAAGAATTACTAAGAATACAAATCTCTATAATTAAGGAATCTTTTTCTAAACTACACATATTAAAAATCCTTCAACATATCAATTATATTTATTGTATTTATAAGTTGTTAAAGTTATTTACTCGTCTAAAAAAATAAACCTAAGGTTAATTGTGATAAAACTTATTTCACAGTAATTTAGTAGTTTCTCATACGTTACTCACTATTATTAAGTCATAGTTACCTAAGTTCAATGAGCTGAGCGTAAAGTTAACAAATTATTGATTCCTGTCAGGATTATAATTGTCTTTATTAAAACTTATATAAATATACCTACTAGTTTTAACATTCTAAAAATAATCCAAGAACATCATAAAGAAGTATACAGAAATAATTCACCTTTAGAAAAAGACGCATCTTGTATGCAGTACAATCCTATTAATCAAACAGTAACAAAAAGTTTTAAAAACTTTTGGAATTAGATCTCTAATAAATATAATACTATAGCATATAATGATTATTATTTAATAGCATTTAAACTTTATTTAGATAGCTATCACGAAAATGCTTATAATAATAATAAAACAATAAAAGCAGCAGTCGCATTATTATATTGTTTAAATTATTACCTATATCCTGCTGATTTACCTTCTATTTTACAATATTTATTATTAATTATCTATACAACTAAGTGTTTTGAAAAATCTTTTAATACTTCTATCTTACCCTTACTCTCACATCTACAACCTCTGAATTGACTGAAATAACAATAAATACTGAACAGTTAAAGAACCTCATAGATCACATGATGAAAAGTTTCAAAGACTTTGCTAAAGATATCAAAAGTACACCGTCTGATTCAGGTAGAAATGGTAAAAATCTTACACCAAAAGAAAGTAATATTATTTCAGTAAAACCTTTCTATGAAAATAATAATAAAGACCCTATGATTGAATTAGAAGCTTTGAAATTGCTGCTGAAGCAAATAATTAGTCTAAAGCTCGCATACTGAAAATTGTATCAGAATATTTATATAAATTAGCTTCATATTATTTAAAGAAAATGTTGATAATATTACTCAATGGAATGCAGATAGCAATACTGCCATAAGTTTCGTACCATTATTTTTCAAAAATTCTCAACTGAAGAGAAGTAAAATTTATGATATTGTTAGTAATAATCTATTTGTATTACTAAATAACTGCACTGATTAATTTTAGCAATGATTACTAGGAAAATCGTAATCATCATTTTCACTAATTTCACTACTATTACGGTTATTATTGTAATATTTATTTTCTTTATTATTATATTTATTATTATTTTATTTACTATATTATTTTCATAATTATATTTACTTTCATTATTATATTTATAATCTTTATCTTATAATTGTATTTTATATAAATATCCTGCATTGTCACCTTGACAAATAAGCAAGTTTCTATCATATAATTAATAAAGTATAATCTAATCTAAATAACATAAAACTATATCTTTATCAATATCTATTTCTTTAAAACATAAATTACAATAAAGATGACCTGACCCTTCAACTTAAATAAATTTGTATTTATTTCTTTTATAGTTTATAACTTAAATACTGATCAAAATTAAAAAAATCAGACATGTGAAAATCAGCCTAAAATCAGCCTAAATTTGGAAATTTATCAAAAATTCAGCCTAGCCGATTGGCATACATCAGAATTGGCTAAGAATTAGTCAAAATTTGATCTATCTTGTTTATAACTGATTGGCATACTTATAGCCGATTGGTATATATCAAAATTCAACCTATTTTATTTATAACTGATTGAAATGATTGTATTGTTCTTTAGGTATGATAGGTATTATTGTACTTAAGGTATGATAATTTTATTGTTTCTAAGAAACAATGTATTTATTATACCTTAGAAATGATACATTTATCATTCTTTAAGGATAATAGTATTATCACTCCTTAGGGATGATTGTATTATTATACCTAAGGAATGATTGTTTTATCGTACCTAAGGAATGATGATATTATCATTCCTTAGGTATAATGATTTTATCATTTCTAAGATACAATAGTTTTATCGTTCCTTAAGGATAATAGTATTATCATACCTAAGGAACGATAACATTATTATACCTAAGGAATAATAGTTTTATCATTCTTAAAGTATGATGCATTTTATTGTTCTTTAAGGATGATAGTATTATCATACTTAAGAAATGATAGTTTTATCATACCTAAGGAACGATGGTATTATTATTCCTTAAGTATAATGATTTTATCATTTTTAAGAAATGATGGTATTATCATTATTTAGAAATAATAGTTTTATCATTTCTTAGGGATGATGGTTTTATCATTCCTAAGGTACAATGCATTTATCATTCCTTAAAGATGATGGTTTTATCATTTCTAAGGAACAATGGTATTATCATTTTTTAGAGATGATAATTTTATCGTTTCTAAGGAATAATAGTATTATTATTCCTTAAGGATAATAGTATTGTCATTCTTTAGGGATAATAGTATTATTGTTCCTTAGAGACTATGGTTTTATCATTCCTAAAATATAATGGTATTATTATTTCTTAGGGATAATAGTTTTATTGTTTCTAAGGAATGATTATTTTATCGTTTCTTAAGGATGATGATATTATCATTCTAATAAACTGAACTTTTGAATTAAACCGATTTGCTAAAATAATATTGATTTAATATACTATTTGAGTTTATTTCTGGTATATAGAAATATTTATATAAATAAGCTTAATTTTTTAACTTTTAAAAAATAATTTCAATCATTTCCAAATTTTCTTTTTTTACATTTCACCAAAATCTTGAAAAAAATCATCTTAAAAACAAAAAGACCTTAAGTTGAATTTTAGTCAATTTTCGCCTTTAACTATCAAAATTAGATGAAGAAAAAGCTGTATTTTAGTCAACTTTTCAAAAATAAACTGATTTTTCTTACTTTTTATAATAGAAATATGCCTTTAACTATCAAAATTGGATGAAACTTAAGTTGAATTTTTGTGATTTTTCTGATTTTTTATTTTTTTTTTTTTTTCAAAAATAGCAATATTACTATAATAAATATTTAGGATAATTTAAGGAAATTTAGGAGGAAAATGGATTATATTTTTATTATTTTATATGATTTTTTTATTTTTTACTTATATTTTTTAAATAGGAAATTTATTAGTAGGTTTTGATAATATTTATGTTATGTTTTTGCAAATTATATTAGGCTTTTATTATTAATAAAATTATAATATTTAATAAATTTAATAAATTTAATATATCAATTTTATATGCTTATTTGGCTGAATTGATACTAAATTAAGAACTAATTTATGGTTATTTAAATTCTGAATTGATACTAAATGATGCTGAATTGAGATCAATTTTAGGCTGACTTATAGTTATTTAAATTCTGAATTGATGCTGAATGATATTGTATTGATGTTAATTTTAGGCCAATTTATATTATTTAAGTTCTAAATTAATGCTGAATAATGCTAAATTAAGGTCAATTTTAGGCTGATTTATGATTGAATTTAAGTTCTGAATGGTTATGTTCAATTGAAGTTGATAGGCATATATTAGTATCTGAATTATTGCTGAATTAAGGCCAATTTTAGGCTGATTTATAGTTGAATTTAAGTTCTGAATTGATGTCAAATGACCATATCTGATTGGAATCAATCGGTATCTATTAACACCTGTTTGTGCTGATTGGAAAATATGGTAAATCAGCCATAAATAGTATTAAAATTAGTTTAAAATCAGCTATCTAATTTTAACTGATTTGAACTATTTCGACCAGTGTATTAATAGTTTTTACTTTTATTTTATCAATAATATTACTTAATAAATCAAATATTATTAAAGTTTTATTTATATTATTAATAAATTCTAAAAGGTAATTATATTGTAATTACTTATATATAACAAATGCTAAAAATTTTTTTATTTTTCAATTAAATTTATTAGTTAATCTAAATAATAGTAATATAATAATAATTGTTTAAATTATTAAATTCATTAATTCATTAAACTATTTATTATTAAAAATAAATATTATATATTTAAATAAGAAGTTTGTCATTATGATTATTATATTAATATTTTTATTTTTACTTAAATAATATTTTAAACTACTTACATACTTACTTATTCAACTAAAACTATCTTTAAAATAAAATATTTATGTTATTTAAATATTTTAAACTAATTTATACTTTCGTAAATTATTTTTTTTAGTTATTTAATTATAAATTTATTTAGTTTTAATATTAAATTTAGTTACTATTTAGATTTTGCTATAATAAATTTTAATACTTTTATAAAATTTGTATTTTTTTTATATATAAAAGTATTTATTTTATTATAAAATAATAAAAAAATAATAATGATTATGAAGTTAAAAAATGCAAGTAAAACCAATAGTTAAAAAAACAATTTGATCAGATTATTTATAAATTTATATTATAGTCAACTCTCTTTATATATATAACTTTTGAAATATTATAAAAATTTTAAAAAATGTATATTTAAAGAAAATATATATTTAAAAATAAATTTTATATAATTTATATGTTTAAAATTAAATAAAAGTATGAATTTTAAGAATTATTGTATTTACAAATATTATATAATTATAAAATTTTATTATTTATAAATTTGCATTATTTATAAAATTTGCATTATTTGAATATTAATATTTATAATTAAAAGAAATATTACAATATATTTAAAAAAATAATCTATGATTATTAAATTCATATAAATAATAAATAGCATTTCTTTTATTATATTTTTTTAATATAATATTCTCTTTACACAGATTCGTTTATTTTATAAAGAATACTATTTAAATTAGAATTAGATTTACTTAAATAATATATAATATTAGTATTAATATTATAATTAATGATGAGTATTATAATTAAAAAAATAGCGTAATTAAATTATAATTTATAACGTAATTAAATTTTTTTATAGTATAATTAAATTATAACTCAATTGAAATTTAAAAATAATTAGAGCGCTAATATATAATAGCTAATATTTTAGAGGTGAAAGGTAGCAAAGGATCTTAAATTACACATAAACTTAAAAATCATGTGATAAATGTAATATCTTATTTTATTAATACTATATATTAATATTAATACAAATATAGTTAAATCTTATCAATAAAGTGTTGTAATCAATATAAATATAGTTACTCAACCTGATCTTATTCATAATTCGATATGCATTCCTTTAAATGTATTTTTTCAAAAAGCAGTATTTTATCTTATTACTGTGATGGAAAAATGAAGAAGTCATCAAGAGTTGAGAAGTTTTAGTTTTTATTTTTTCCTTTAGGCTATTCACAGATGGTAAGATATATTATCTGTTTGTGATTCATCAAAAAGTAAGTATTGTGAACGGATAAATGTAATGCAGCTCATGTGGTGTAGAAGATCGACCAATTTAATATAACTGACATATATGATATGTCAGATATATTTGACATAGTTGATCTATTAGATATAGTTGATATATTAGATATGTTAGTTATATTTTTCTATGTATTTTATTTTATATAAATAAGTAGCTTTTTAGTTCATGTAAAAGGGAAACAGATAGGAATTCGGTAAGATAATTTTAGTAGTTTTAGAAGCAATTGGTCTACTGTGTCACCTTTTAGTTTTAGTATTTCGTTTCTTTTTTTTCTTATTTTTCTTCTTTATTTTCTTTTACTTTTCTTCTTCTTTATCATTATTTTACTTGTGAATAAATACAATATTTACAAATACATACTACTAGTAATCTGTTGAATTGTAACTTGTTGTGATAATATAAAGACTTTGATAAATCATCTACGTTAAAACTTATAAATTGTTGAAAGATTACTACTCAATTAAAAAGAATAAACCGTTTGAACACCCTGTCTAACAGTCATAGTTCACAAGAATTACACGTTAACATTTGGTGACAATGACAGGACCATCTTCTCCTAATTGGCATAATAATAATACATGAGAAACATTACATGAGTTCATTTGAAGACATATTTAATTACCAAAGAAGACACCAGCAACAACACCTTTAGAGAGAATGTAATATAGTCACAACTATCCTAATACTGACCCTTCGTGCATTATCTGCTATCTAGCACCTCTACCATTGACTTTATAACCTCATTCCAATCTTTCTTTGAGTGGACTAAATTTATCTTGGACGCACGACAATATATTGGGAAAACCATTGAAAGCTTTCAAATAACCCAATCTGTTACTACTATTGAATTTTAACGATATTTTTATAATCAAACTTTTCAAGCTCTCATCTTCAACAAGCAATCTTTGTATACTCTTGCATAAGCCCTTCAACTAGTTGTTCAAGTACAACACGACACTACTGCTTTCTCTTTACCTTCTCCTACAGACTTAACTAAATACATTAGCTTATCATACATTCTTTCAGTATTAAACCAGAATAAATTTAAAATGGGATCTAAGGAACTAGTAACTCGCGGAAGCAGTACAACAGTCACATTGACTTCTGAAGAGAAAAATCCACCTCTTCAATCAGCATATGTGTCTGATGATACTTTATTTGTCGACACCACCTCAAGTGGAAAATCCAATCTTCTACCTTCAGGAAGCAATATCTTAACCTTTGATTCTTATGGGAATACTGAAGGATTATCTGAATCAGGATCAGAAAGTAAGAAAGGCGACTCAAAACGTAAAAGTCTCAGTCCGCTACGTTCCAAACCAAAGAGTCACCATTCTAAGGACAAATTAAAGGCAAAAAACTTAGGTTTAAGAAAACTAGTAAAGTCAAGAACCGTCGCTCTCCTTCTTATTATAATAGTTCTTCTTTTTTTTCTAGTTCTAGTTTAGAAGATAGTGACTTAGAGGATGATAGTGAAGATCCCTTTGATACTGACAATGCTAGGAATAATGAGAAACGAAACTTCTTCCAAATGATGAAAGGGTTACAAACTATCTTTAAAACTGTCAGATTTGGTGAGCAATAGGAGGCGAAATTCATAGATTTACCAACTTTTAAGGGTGGAGATCAGGACTCTCGTGATTAGTTAAAAAGGTATAACAATGCTGGAGATGTGAATGGAATTTCTGACAGATGACGCCTTACATTAGTTCCATCATTTCTGAAAGAATCAGCTCTCAATTGGTATAATAAAACTAAAAATGAAAAAGATTTATGATACTGGAATAATTCGACTAATCGGCAACATAAACATTGCTCTTTCATCTATCATTTTTTAAAGCATTACTGTACAATGCACTGAAGAATATAATGGCGCTCAGCCCTTTGAAGATGCAAGCAGCATTCTGGACAATCAGTTGAGGATTATACCATTGACGTTGAGTCATTATATTTCAAATTAAACCCTGATTACAATACACCTGAGAATGAAAAGATTGAACAGTTTCTACAAAGGCTTTGTCTAGAGTTTCATACCGCTATTGCTGCAGCTGCATCTCGTGACTTAGAAGAAGCAATTGATCGAGCATGAGCTATCGAAGCAGTATTATCTAAAGATAATACCCTCTCTAGATATTCTTTAAGTAAATCATATTTGAACCAAAAGGATAACGACATTGATGAAGATTCTATTGCTATTCCAGACATTCAACAAATTATCGACCAAAATAATAAAAAATTGTTAAAAGAAGTCAAACAATTGCTAACAACCTCAAATACTATGCCACGCACCCTAAATATTAATACACATCCAGCCAATATCAATAATAATTGGAGAAATAATAATAATAGTAATAATAACAATAGTAGTCAAAATAATCAAAGTTGTTATAACTGTGGATGACTTAGACATATTGCTTGTGACTGTAGGCAAAGAAATAATCAAGGAAATCAAAATAATAGTGGGAACAATCAGTATAATAATAGGACTAATATAGGAATCACCTGCCATAGTTGCCACCAAAAGAGACATATTTTTAAGAATTGTAATAATCCGCCAAGGGAACCTTGCCTACACTGTAGCTAATTTGAATACTGGGGATATGTATGCCCAACTAAGAATATAAATAATCCTGTTAGGAATATTGAAGGAAATGTCAATGTATCACCTGGCTTTAATAATGAACAATGTGCTACACTATCACAAACTACCCCAATGTATAATATAGGCTTTACTCCAGTACCACAAACCTCCATGACCTTCTCTATTCCAAATCCACCACCAACGAATAATCAGAGTGTGTTTGCCTCTTCATCACAGTCTTTAAACTATTGACGGTACCTTCAGAGAGTGAGAGTACCACTAAGAAAATAAACCCTCAGAATTACCAAAGGCCATAGAAGCAGTTTATTGTAATGCTACTGTTAACAATAAACCCATATATTTAATATTGGATTCAGGATCAGCTGGAAGCATAATGTCTAAATCCTTCTTACAACATTTAGGACGAAAAATTGAGTCAGCTTCTACTATTACCATGATTAATATATAAGGAGGATGATCACGACCATTAGGGCGAGTAACTAATATTCCTTTGCAGATAAATGGTATAGAAATTCCTATTAATGTTGATATTACAGAATCAAACAATTATTATATAGTGGTAGGGAATGATTGGCTCACTAAATGTTGAGGATAGCTTTATTGGGACTGTCAAAAATTCACATTTTTTAGAATAACAAAGAATACCAGATCCCTATGACTTGTTGGGAAAAACCACAGTTTGATCATTTTCAACAACCTGTCGATATTATCAAAAACCCCTCTGATGAAAAATATGAAGATGAGGAATTAATAGCTTAACGATATTATATGATATTGGAAGATCATAATAACTCTATTCCTTTGGCTAAAAGTAATCCAAAACAAACTTTGGTAGATGGATAGAAATATTCATCCCAATACTTTGAAAGTTTAAATCAAAAATTTAATGTCCAACCACCCAAGGATGTGAAGTGGAAATATCATTGGCAAGGACCAGGAAATCAATGTTAGTGCCATAACAAATTAGACAAAATTGATAAAACTTGCCAACTTTGTAAAGGGAATAGGATCACTAGCAACTGCTATGAAATATTTCAGATGAACTAACCGCTAATAGAATAACCTATAAACATTTTAATGAATTCTAACAGCAACAAATTACGCAATTTTACATAAATATAGAGATGCATTCGCTGAAGACTTATTACAGTTAGGGCATACAACAATCGAAAAACATCATATACTAGTAGAAAATCCAATGCCTATAAGACAACATGCATACAGGGTAGTGCCATTAGAACAGAAATTTATCAAGGAAGAAGTTGATAGAATGTTGAAATACAATTTGATACAACCATCTGAAAGCCCTTAGGCCTCATCTGTTGTTTTCGTTCGAAAGAAAAATGGAAAATTACAATTTTGTGTTGATTACTAAAAACTTAATAGTGTTACTCAACGAGATGGACATCCTTTACTACGAATTGACGAGTTGCTTGATATATTTGGAAAAGCTAAATATTTTTCAACACTAGATTTGGCTAGTGGATATTGGCAGGTCGCTATAGATCCAAATGATCAAGCTAAAACAGCTTTCATAACTAGTCAAGGACTTTATGAATTCAAAGTAATGCCATTTGGATTAACGAATGCCCCTGCGACTTTTCAACGTCTAATGAATAAGATCTTTAGGGAAGAAATTGGACAGTTCGTAGCTGTATATTTGGATGACATTATTATCTTTTCTGATACTTTCAACACGCATTTACAATACTTGCAGCTTATTTTTAAACAATTGAAGGATACTGGACTCAAACTCAGAAAAGATAAATGTGAGTTTGCAAAATTAGAATTAGCATTCCTAGGACACATAGTGAATGGACAAGGAATCTCACCAGATCCTTCCAAAATTGATAAAATTAAGAATTTTCCAATCCCAAAGAATATCACTTAATTAAGAGGATTCCTAGGACTAGCATTGTATTATAGGAGATTTATTCAGGACTTCTCGATATCTGCTGCACTATTATATTTATTATTATAAAAGAAAATACCTTACATATGGATAGAATCACAACAAAAGGCTTTTGAGCATCTGAAAATATGCTTAATAATTGCATTGATCTTGATTTATCCTAATTTCAAACGAAAGTTTTTACTCTTTACTGATGGCTCATATATAGGTTTTGGCACAGTATTAGTACAATTAGATGATAACAATAAGGAACGTGTCATAGCTTATGCCAGTCAAAGTATAAGTCAAGCTGAAAGAAATTATGCTCTAATTGAATTGGAATGTCTTACCACTGTATAGGGAATGGAACATTTCTGATCTTATCTTTTACACCAGCAATTTGAATTGATTACTGACCACGCAGCTCTATAATGGCTTTTTAACAAACCTGATCCCCTCATAAATTTATGAGATGGATCATTCGCATTATGAAATTTCCATATCAAATTCGATATAAAAAGAAAAAATTACATTTAAACGCTGACGCACTGTCTCGACTTTCTCCACAATAACCCACAACTATTCTAACAAAATTTGAGAGTAAAAGCAAAAGTATTAGCAGTGTGACTAACAGCTCTATAGCATGGAACCTGAAACCTACCATCAACTGTACCAATACCTAACTCAACTTACATACCCCTCAAACCTCACCCCTTCACAACAACATATTATCCAAAAACAAGCTCAACATTATTTCGTACAAAATTAACAACTTTATAGACGTAATCAAAAGCAACCAACCTAACCATTACTCATAATCAAAACCAATAAAGTTGAAAGCATTCTATACAATATTCATAATGAGCCTTTAGGAGGATATTTAGCACATGACATCACTTACAACAAAATTGCCTCTCGATATTACTGGCCTAGCATATATAAAATAATCGATAATTAGATACAAACATGTGATGTATGCCAATGACAAGGAAGACCAAAACCTAAAGAACCATTACACCCTATACCTATTGGACAACCATTCGATCGTATTAGAATAAACTATGTAGAACTACTTCTACGTATAACAAAAGGGAATAGGTATATTATTGTAGCAACTGAATACTTGACAAAATGGGTTGAAGCTAGTGCAATGCCAGATTGTATCACCCAGACGATTGCATAATTTATTTACAATAAAATCATATGTTGACATAGAACACCAAAAGAGATATTGACTGATTGAGCTACGTCATTTCAAAATGAATTAGTCACTGCTTTGTTACATGTAATAAGAACTAAACATAGATTATCTTCACCATACCACCCTCAGACCAATGACCTTACTGAACGCTTTAATAGAACCTTGTGTATAATTTTAGCTAAGTATGCTGAACAACATCAAGGAGAATGGGATACTTATTTAATTTCAGCACTATTCGCATATCGAACTGCACAGCAAGAAACAACAAAATTTGAACCATTTGAGTTGTTATATAGATGAAAAGCAGTTTTACTGATAGACTTACAATTACGACGACCCTCACCTATCACAAACTTATCAAATGCTATAGAGAAGCATCAACAGATAATCTTATCATAATTGCAATAACGATGATTAGATGCATAACAAAATATTATGTAACGACAACAAAAGCAACAAAAACGTTACAATAAGGATCGACCTGAAATTTCTTACCAAATTGAAGATAAAGTTTTATTATTCAATGTCACATAGTCGCACATTCATGAAGATAAATTTAAAGATAAATTTGATAGACCTTTCTATATACACGATATTGTGAGACCTAGAATTTATAAACTTTGCACAATGGATAGACGAGTTAGAAAGAATTCTATACATGCAGATCTTTTAAAATCATATCTAAAATGAATTGATTAGAAACCACAGATCATGATCGAATAATAATCGATATTAGAACTATTATAAAAAGAAGTGGACTATCTGGTTAACTAAAATAATATGAAAACTATAATGAAATTTACAAACTTAGAAATAGTTTTAAAAGAAATTCAAATTTCTGCAATTCCTCTTGAAGAAGAAATCCAACCAATAGAACTATCATACTCAGTTGACGCATCCTTAGCTCAAAAAGTGCAATCTACTTATCACACTCTACTTCGTTCTATTCGTATGAGGAACTGTATTTTATCTCTGATTAATGCATTTTATTTAGGTCAACTTATTGATGATATGACTATTTCACCAGCTCAACAAACATTACAAATAGCAACAATAACTAAACATTATTACCAAACTGCTGTTCGAGTTTATCATCTTTTTGAAAACTTAGAAGTCTAATGAATATTCAATACTCAATGTTTAACCTTGACTATAATTCAACAATTGAAGTCTAGCAAATATCAAACTCTCGTATTGAAGACTCTTGATTTTTCTGCAGAAGCAGAAATCTTAAGCAAGGAGTAATGTGAACGGATAAATGTGACGCAGCTCATGTGGCGCAGAAGATTGACTGATTTAACATAACTGACATATATAATATGTTAGACATATTTAACATAGTTGACATAGTTGATATATTAGATATAGTTGATATATTAAACATGTTAGTTATATTTTTCTATGTATTTTATTTTATATAAATAAGTAGCTTTTTTAGTTCATATAAAAGGGAGACAGATAGGAATTCAGTAAGATAGTTTTAGTAGTTTTAGAGGCAACTGGCCTATTGCGTCACCTTTTAGTTTTAGTATTTCGTTTCTTTTCTTTCTTATTTTTCTTCTTTATTTTCTTTTACTTTTCTTCTCCTTTATCATTATTTTACTCATAAATAAATACAATATTTATAAATATATACTACTAGTAATCTGTTGAATTATAACTCATTATAATAATATAAAGACTTTGATAAATCGTTACGTTAAAACTTGTAAATTGTTGAAAGATTAATACTCAATTAAAAAGAATAAACTGCTCGAATACTTTGTCTAACAGTCGTAGTTTGCAAGAATTATACGTTAACAGTATTAGAAAATATTTATTACATTTAGAATAACAAAAATGCAAATATGTTATTTTATCAAGAGATGAATAATAGGAATCATAGCCAGGAATTTTCAAGAGATTATAATATTCAAGAAGATGTATTGGATTAGTAAAGTATCTATCTTTAGCTTTAGTAATAGGAGATAAGAAGTCATTATTTAATTGAAGAAATTTTATGGCTTCTTTTACACAAGGTAGACCACAACAGCTTGTATTTATATATTATTTAATATTGAGTAAATACTGGCATAGATTACAATGATTTTTAATCTATAACTATAGTATAAAGTAATTAGTTAAATCTATTTCTTTTTCTTTTTTTTTTGTTGTTTCTTTTTTTATTTTTCTTGTTGTTTTCATTCTTCAATCTTTTCTTTTCTATATTTTCAAATTATAGGTTTTCAAATGGATTGATGAATTCTTCAACATACTGAGTATCTACACTTTTTTCAAAAATCAAATTATAATGCCAAATGTTACAAAGAGCTTCTCTGGCATATCAATAATTTCAAAGAGCTAACTCTAGATCTATCACTTTACTTTACGTATTTAAATGTGTTCTAAAGTAATCAATTAGTAATATAATACCTGCTAGCTTGCTAGATAGTGTCACTATACCCCTTTTGACCAGATTATATTTGAATTACTCTGGAGTATGTGTCTATACAGTCAGGTAATCCAAATTAAATTTTAAAAAGATGGCAATATATTTTAATATTTTTTAATTGTCTTAAGTTCTCATTAGAGGTCTGAATCAGTCAAAAATTTTGTATTCGATTAATCAATCATTCATAAAATTTATAATTGATTATTATTCAAATTAATCGTTGATTAATGATGATTATTCAATATATATAAATCATCTGAATAATTGATTAGTTGAAACAACTAAAATGTTAATACATTAATTAAAACAAAAAAATATATATTTTGAATTTATCTTTATTATAAACAATAATAACAGATTATATTGTACTAATTATTCCATTATTTTTTGCTAATTACTATAATCAGATTTCTTCTGAAGGAAACTATATTAACCTTTTTCATTAAATAAAGGCTAAAATTCTTTAACTGGTTAATAATCAGTTAAAAATATTCGTTAACCGGTTAAAATTAACTTACGCCAGTACTATAAATTTGGCTGAAGTTGAAAATATTTTGCAATCATAAAAATCTTAATTCTTGCTAGAAATTGAATTTCGGCTGAAACTAAATTTATTTATTTTAACCAATTAAAAAAAAATCATTGACTGGCCAACATGTTAACCGCTTTAACCAGTTCTAATTTCTATTGTCAAATGATACTTTCAGAATTACTTCTTTACTAAAAAACATCATCATTGTAATTTGCATCAAACTCATTTTGTAAAAAAAATTTGAACAAAAAAATATGAAATGAAATGTCTTATTTTATTTAATTAATTTAGATGTTACATGCTTATTAAACAATAGATCCAAAATATTTGAATATCTGATTATCTGGTTATCTATTCATAGTTAGTGATAATCGATTAAATGAACAACTAACTGGTCAATATTTTTGTCTAATCAAATCTAGATGATTTGACTATAGATTGAACAATTTGGATCTCTAGTTCTCATCTGATTCTTTATCTACTAATAAAATCCAAATTAGTCAAATTTCTCTATTAGTCTTCAACACATTATCATATTGGATATTTAAAAAAAGATTTTCAAGATCTTGCATATGTGTGAAAGAAAATATACCAAGGGACTATTGATATCATACAAAAATGACAAATTGACCTATTTGTAATTTATCATTTAAATCATTCAATTTGATTATAAGATAAACTGATAGAATTAACTTTTGTCTATATCCTACAGGAAAATCGTGATCAGCTATACAAATAGGCTTGTGAACTGACTGCAATATTTAAAAGATCTGACCTATAGCAGGTATCCTAAGACTTATCTTTGCCTTATTATCTTGAGAGATGACAACTGACATATTGGCAAAAATAATTACAAATTGCTTTGCATATTTTACAGAGACAAGGCAATAATAACTATCAGAATGATTGCATGTCTATATTCATAAAACTCTAGCTACTATGATCTATACTAAATGATGATAAGCTTTTGTAGCAATAGAATTGGATTGGAGTAGCAATAAATAATTATTTAATATTGTCTGTGTTATATAGACACTATATTTCTTCTCAAGATTTTACACAAATTTTTGATAACCTGAACTTTTACTATTACTCTTTATCATTTCTCATCAGCTAAACTGAACTCAACTGAATTGTAAATATGCTCATGTAATTCTAGATGTTTGAAAAGAAGGGATGGATGATCAGGTCTATTATATTGTATAATTTCCTGTCTTTTAGCAAATATTTTCTGTTTTTTTTCTTTGCAATTTTAAACATATTATGTATTCCTTTTTAATTTAAGAATCCTGTCCTAATTTGATTTAATTTGAGCTTAACACTAGTCGAAATAGTCCAAATCAGCTAAAAATCAGATAGCTGATTTTAGGCTAATTTTGATACTATTTATGTCTGATTTGCCATATTTTCCAATCGGCACAAATAGGTGCTGATAGATGCCGATCGACCCAATCAGACATGGCCATTTGGAACTTAAATTCAACTATAAATCAGCTTAAAACTGGTCTCAATTCGGCAACAATTCAAACGCCGATAGAAACTGATCGACCCCAATCGGACATGGCCATTTGGAACTTAAATAACCATAAATCAGCCAAAATTAGTCTCAATTCAGAATTAATTCGGCAACAATTCAGACGTCGATTGATGCCAATCAACTTCAATCAGACAAGCAATTCAGCATCAATAATTAGTACATTTTATTTATTAAATTTATTAAATATTAAATTTTATCAATAATAAAAACCTAATATAAATTTGCAAAATATAACAAAATATCACTAAAATCTACTGATTAATTTCCTATTAAAAATAGAATAATAAAATAATAAAATCTGA
>CAJVPP010000809.1:0-25984 GCA_910592005.1 Funneliformis mosseae
CTTCATAGAAGATCTACATGGCAATAAAATTGACTTCCTATTCTACCAATTAAATCTATCTAAAATTTTACCCGTCATACTGGTCAATCAAAATTAGTCAAAATTGCCTTAATTGACTAGTATTAGTTACAGTTATAACTGATTATGAACAGTCATGACCGTGATTATTAGCATCTCTAGCTATTAGTATTATAAGTATTATTAAATAAGATATTATTCTGGCTTATCTTTATAATATTAAATTTCAGAATGCAATTTGATTTATTTTTTTATTAAAGCATATATTATAATAGAAATAAGTTAGAAATCAAATAAATATGATTAAATTATAATTAATATATACTTTATTTTTTGTATAATTAATAATGTAAAAAATGTAACTTGATACATTTTTAAAGTATCATCAATAAAATAAATCTGATTCAACTTTTAATGTTAATTTTATTAACAAAATGAAGAGATAAATATTATTAAAATTTAAATATTCTTATTATTAAAAATATTTATCTTATAAAATTGAAAAGGTTGTAAGATATAATGGAATTCATAAAATTTGAAAAGATATTAAATGAATATTTATAAAAATTTAAAATTTTAATAAAATCTTAGAATAGTATGATAATATAAATACTTTATAATAAAAAAGATAAAAACTATAAAAATAATTTATTATCTATGCTAAATATAATTTTTTAATCATATTTTAATATAATTTCTAAAAACTTTTTTTAAAAGTTTTCTAATGCAAAGTGTCTATATACTAAAAAATCTTAAGATAAGTTATATTTATATATTAATATCTAACTTTTAATTTATAAAAATACTTATAGTATAGTTAAAACTTTATCTTAAATTACAAATTTAATATTATTAAAAAGTTAAGCCTTTGCAATAGAAAGGGAACTAGCAAAAAATTTTTTTTGCTTTATAAGCTAAATATTATTTTTTAATAAAATAAGTTTAGATTTAATATTAACTCAAAAAAATTTTTTTGGTATTTTTCTTTTTTTCTATTATAATAAGTCCAGTTATCTTTTAAATATAAGAAATGATTAGTAAAAAAAGAAAAAATCTACTTTTTAGTTAAAACTTTTTTATTAATTCACTCTGCTAATTATAGTTATATAAACAAACTAGCTTAATAATTAAAATTATTCAAAATTTATAGATTTTTCTCTTTTTTATTGACCACTTTCTATATATATATCTTATTTTAATAGTTATAATATAGTGTATATTATGTTTATTTTTTATAAATATTTTTAAAATTATATGTATAATTTTATAAAATATAATTTTTACTTTTTTTAAAAATAAAAATAATATATTTTAGATACTTAAAAGACAGACTTGCACAAAAAATTAATAAACTTACAGCAGTTCTTAAAGAAGTATTTAAAAAAGAATAATAAATTTTTTGAATAATTAGGATAATATTTTTGAGAAATAAATATATTATAGATAACTTTATATCTAGCACTAATATATTATAATAGATTATTCTAAAGTAACCTAAAAAAATAAAAATTGATTAAGCAGATTGATATAAAGTAATATATCTTAAAAAATTTTTATAGTATATATATAAAGTTAAACTTTAATAATATGATAAATATATTTAAAGATTAAAGATAATTATATATTACTTTTTATTTTATTTTTTTAATTAATATCTATATATTATTTAATATAGATAAAACTTTTATTAATAATAAAAATTCAAGTGAAATTTAATTTAATTTTTTTATATAAATAGTAAATAATTATTTATTAAAGATTTAATATAATTAATTGATTTTGATTTTTTATATATATATAAAAAAATTTATAAAAAATAATTAAAATAAAAAGAATTATCTAATTATTAAAAGTAAATATTTTTTAAATTTTTATTTCATTATACAATAATTTTTATACTTTTAAATGCTATTATATAAATTTTATCAACTTTATTAGAAAAAATTTTAAGTTTATTAAGAAGTTTTTAAATAATTCAACTTTAAAATTAAATTTTAAAAAATTTATTATAATATTTTTTAAATTTCTTAAAAATTTATATGATTACAAACTGGTTGAATCACTTTATTATTAATAAAAATTATAAAATTTTTTAATAAATCATAAAATATAATAATTTAAGAGATAAATTATAAAATTTAAACTTTAAATTTATTTAAAAATTTAAAATATTTTAAATTAAAAATTTTGATTAAATTAGAAATTAAAGATAAAATTTGATAATTTAATTAATAATATAATAATAATTTTTAACTCATTAAATTTTTTATAATAATTGTTTTATAAAAATTAAAATATTCTTTATTAATTAAAATTTAAAATTAATATATAAATAATTTAAAAATAATTATTTTAAAATTAATAAATATAAAATAATTAAAATTTATTAAATTTATTAAAATTAAATAATTTATTTTAAACTTATATATTGTCTGATGCAAAAATGTAAATACATAATATTTGTTATGCAAATTTTCTTTCTGATAAAAATTTCAAAATTTAAGTTATGTAAAAATCTTGATTACATAAAAGATAAGTTCAATCTTAGATAATTTTTTTTTAAATTAATTTAAACCACCTTTATTTTCATATAACTAAATAAAAGTAAGATAAACTTTATTAATCGATAATAAAAGAAAAATAATAATTAGCACTTATCAATTTTTTTAGATATAAGACAACAAAAAAAGCAATATTTAGATCTATCATTAATGCAAGCAGGTTGCCTTAGTTCTAAGAAATTACAATTGTACAGATAGTTACTAAATGGAATCAAAATATAGATTTTATAGAACATAAAAGTCCAGTAGACTAAAAAATGAACTTGATTTCAATATCACAAAAATTATATGTAGTTTAATTATATTAGTAAATACTACTAATATATTACTTTTAACAGCTATTTTAAGATAAAAATTAGAAGAATATAGTTATAAACTTTTAAAAAAGCACTTATTTTAAATATTATATATTTTGAGTTATTATTATATAGTTATAGTAAATATCAGAACATTTTACACAAATCATCTGCAAATATTACCTTTTAAAGTTATTATTTAAGAAAATTTATAAAGCAAAAATAATGTTTTAAGTAGACTAGAAGTTTTTAGATAAATCCAATTGTTATTTATATTATATTATAAGACATATATAGGTATTATATCATAGAATTGTTCATTTACTTAGACATGGTTCTTTAATCATTATATTTAGAGTAATAGTGATATTAATAAAGTTTATGGTAAAATTATATCAATTCTATTTTATTATAGAACTCAGCAATTAAACATCTTTTTTAAAAGAAAGAAAACGAATAAATACAGATACTTAGCAAGATGTTTCTGAGATTATCTGTAATGTTAATCTTATGGCTGATTAGGTAGATTATTACAGTAATATTAATGCTAAAATTTATGAAAATATTTTTGATTGGCTTTGTATAACTATTAGTAATTGATATAGATCTGTAAATATTTATATAGATGAAGCTTATTACTATAAATGTCAAGTTGAATAAGTTTCAATATTAAATTTAAAAAAAGATATATTAATTACATGGTTGATATTAAAGGGTATTGAAATTCCAAAATATGTCAGTAAAGTAGAGCTTTATAAATTAGTAAAATAAAATAATACTAATATACCTTTTGTATGTAATCTAATAACTAGTAAATATAATCATAATTTATATTATACTCCTTTATATTATTGTGAACTTTAACTGATTAAAAGAATTTGAGCAATTATAAAAGGAGTGGTTGTTAAAACTGGTTTATACCTTAATCTTGTTAATATTAAAATAAATTATTATTTGTATTTAAAGAGAAGGTTACCTCTAAAATTATTATTGGATTTTGAAGAAAATCTCTTATTAAAATAAAAGAATATAGAGATTTAAATGATAATATAATTTTACTTGAAAGTAATAATAAAGATTTTGCAATTGAAGAAATTAATACTTAATAAAAATTATATTAAAATATACTTTAAACCTAAGATGATAAATTATAATTTTTAAATATGATTATTAATAAATAAAATTTTTTTAATTATTAATATATTAGTATATCTATATTTTTACACTGGATAATATAATTATTTATAATATTATTTTATTTTTTATAATGTAAAACTTTATTAAATTAAAAAAATATTAATATTATTACCCTAATTTAATTTTTAAGATTTTATTATTAAAAAAATCATTATATTTTATTATAATTTTATATAATATTAATAAATTTATATTTTTTATAAATTTTTTTATTTTATTTTTTTATATTTTAAAATATATATATATATAGTATATATATTTATTTTATTTTTTTATATTTTTATTTATAAAATTATTTATAATAAAATTAATAATATTTAAATTTTGTTTAATATTATAATTAATATTACTTATTTTAAATTTGATAAAATATCTAAACTTTAGTTTTTACTAAAGTTTTGATATAATTTAACATTTTTATAAACTTTGATATAATTTTATTTTTTTCAGAATTTTACAAATTTTTAATTTTATCATTTAGATAACTTGCTAAAATTCTAGTTTTATTTAACTATAATATTAATAATATTTTTTAATTTTAATTAATTTTATAAAATTCATTTATAAAGAATAATCTTTTATATTAAATTTTATAAAAAATTGTATTTTAATAATATATATTATTATAAATTATAAATAATTTACAAATTTAATATAATTGATATTTCTAATATTTTAATATTTTAATATAAATAATCAAAAAATCATAAAATAAATAATAAATCTTTTTATTTACCAATATATATTATATAACATCTATAATATTTTTAAATTTTGTAAGTTAAGTTTTATAAAAGTAGGCTTATGATTAAATTATTAAAATATGATTAATATAATCAATATAATATATTAAATAAATTTGCTATATTAAATATATAATTATATAATTTTATGTAATTAATTTTATGTAAATTTTCATATATAGTAAAATAGTTTTTTTTTTTAGTTTTTAAAAGAATATAATAGTTTTTTTAATAGTTTAAAAAAAATTAATTTAATAGAATCCTTTGTCTTTTTATTTTTTTATATTTTTTTTATATTTTATTTTTTTATTTTTATGTTATAATTAACAAAATCTAATTTTACAAATATATATCATTTTTGATAGAGTTATACTTGCTTAATATATTTCTACTACTTATTATTAAAAAAATTTATTTTAACAAATTAATTTAATTTTATTTAAAAATCTTATTTATAATTTTTAATATATTTTTTTAAATAGTTTATTCTTCTTTATTATTTTTTATTAAAGTTTAATATTATTATCTTTTCAAAATTTTTTTTTATTATCTTTTTTATAAACTTAGTTTTTATTTCATATTTTTCTTTCTTTTTTTTCCTTTATTTTATTATTTTTTTTTATTCATAAATATTATTTTCCATAATAATACATATTTAAAATCTATTTTTCTTCATTATTTTATTTTTATTTTTCCCTTTTTTAATTAATAATTTATCTTTCTATTTTTTATTATATTTTTTTTTATTTATGTTTTTTTCGTTTTATTTTAAATCTTTGATTGATTATTATAAGTTAATTATTTAATTATTTTCTATATTATTTATTATGTTATTATTATTAATTTTTTATTAAAAATTAATATTATGTAATATTTATACCATTTTTTAATTTGTTTTTTTATTTCTTTTTTTTTTTTTTATTACTTATTTTTTCTTAATTTATTAAAAAAATAGGTTTTTATAATTTTATGAGAGATGTTTAATATATTAAAGAAATACCTATTATCTCACTATTAATTTTAATATATCAAAGAATTTTTTAATACTTTTATTATTATATTAAGATATAATAAAAGATCAAATTTGTATTTAATATAATTTTTAAAATTAATTATTTATAAACTAATAATTATATAAAGAATTAAGATAACCTATTATTCTTTTTTAAATATTTAATTTATATATAATTTTTTTTTATTTATAGTTAGATTTATATGATTAATTTGATTATATAATAAAATTATATTTTATTTATATTATCACTGTAGAATTCTTTAACTCAGGTTGGTATATCTTTAAGTCTCTACTTTAGGTATTTAACTGCAATTTACTATAGTTAAAATATTTAAATCTGCTTAACCTTTAACTTTACAAAATCTACGTATTTAAACTTAATAAATCTATCAAGTATGAAGATTTGAAAGATAAGATTATAAAGATTATGAACAATTTAATTAAAAAATTCAGATGATAAACTCAATTACAAATAATGTGTAGAGATCACATCAGATTATATAAAGACATAAAAAGGCAGAAAAATATAAGTTTTAAATTGATTTCTTTATTAATATTGAAACTCAGTTTTTAATCTGTAAAAGAGTTAATTTACAATATAAGCAAAAATCTATCTATTTATACAAAATTTTTTTTATCATGGCTAATTATTTACTATACTATAAATTAACTAATCTGATAAATAAAATATAAGTAAAATAAAAATAATAAGAATGTGTAAAATAATAAATATATAAAATATAATAAAAAGAATAATAAAAATTAGAATATTAAAAATAGGTATAATACTAAATATTCCTAGATTTTGTTTAACTTATAAAATTAGGATTATCATCAATATTTAGAAGATCTGTAGAATTATATAAATCCTCTATATTTTGAGAATTCATAGAATTCTCAGTATTTTCAGAATTTTAGATTAAAAGATTATTATACTGTATCATTCATGTAACTTTATTATTATTAATTAATTGCTTCATTGATAATATAAATTTAAACATCAATTAATTTGTAGATTTTTCTTTAATTTTACATTCCTTTCTTAATATTTCTAATTTTCCATTTCTTTCAATATTAATTCTAATTTTAATTCCTTTACTATTAATTCCTTTTTATTTAAATATAATTTCTATTTGCTTTTTTTTTTATTAATATTTTTAATATTACATTATTTTTTTACTATCATTTCTAATATCACATCATATTTATTTTTAGATTTATAAAAATATCTTGTTATTACAATTTCTAATTTCTATAATAACTTTATTTTAACTTTATTTTTATCTTAATTCCTATTCTTTCTTTATTATTATATGTATTCTTTTTTGATATTTTTTATATATCAGTTTTTGATTCTTTTAGGATCATTATAATAATATTATTATATTATTTTTATTTTTAGTTATTTCTATATTTTTTTCTTTATTTTTAATAATTATTCTTTTATTTTTTCTTATTCTTTGTATTTTATGTAATAATTTTTCTTTTCTTTTATATACATAATATTTATGCTTCTTCTTCATTATTTTTTATAATTTCCTTTTTTAAAAATATAAATTATATAAGTATTCTATAATTTCATTTATTGGTTAAGCTTCTATATGATTTTTATATATATTTATAGATTATCTTTTATCTTAAAAGTTTTTTAAATATTTTCTTTTTTTATAACTTAAATTATTTATTTTTCAAGTCTTATGATTAATATGTAATTTATATTATATTTATTATTATTCATCATATGATCTATTATTTTTCATATAATTGTATTACTTATTATATGATTTATTTTGTATTATTATTTATTTTTATAATATTTCTGTATAATTTATTATATAATTTGATTTTATTATTAGATAATTTGTATATTATAATATAATTTCAGTTATTTATTATTTCTTATCTTATGATTTGACTTTGTTTTATAATATATGATTTTAGATTAGTTATTTTTTCCATTATGATTCTTTATTCAATTAGTTATTTCCTTAATATTATAATTCCTTTAACATTATCTTCTTTATTGAAAAGGATTATATAATATATTATTTTAAAATTTTTTACTTTATAATGTAAAAAATTAGAATTAAAAATAAATATTCTTATTATAATCTCATTGTTTAAACTATTTTTGTTTTAAAGTTTGATAATCTTTAATAAATAAAATAATAGATAATTATTTTTGTAATTAAATTATAATATGACTCTTGATATTTTTAAAAATCTTTTCTTTTGTTTAAATTAAAATGAAACTACTTAAATTACTTATTTAATAACTGTAATTTATAAAAATTATTCAATAATATTATAATTATATAATATAATTTATTTTATTATAAATTCAATCTTAGTTTTTTTTTTATTTTTTATAAAATATTATAAATCTATTTAAAAATCTATTTTTTTTTATCTTTATATTAAAGATAAAGTAAATTTATTTAAATATTATATTAAAAATTTACAATTTTTTTAGTTTAAATAAAAATAAAATTAATATTTTATGAATAATTTTATATATATAATTCAAATTATTTTTTTAAATATTAAAAGTTAAAAAATATATAATTATTTGATTTTACTTTTATGCTTTTATTATTTTTTTAATATGAATTATATTTACTAATATATTATGATTTACTATGGTCATAATTCAATATTAATAGTAAACCTCCTATATGTGTAGCAATTATTACTATATCAAAAATACTTTATATAGGCATTTTGTAGTAAAAGGAAGGAAACTCCCAAAAAAATTTTTTACTTTATAAGCTAAATATAATTTTTTTTTAGTAAAATATGTTTAGTTTCTTTACCAGTAGACATTGATATTTTGTAAAAAGAGAAAGATTCAATATAAAATTCTTGAATTCTACTATAAGTCTTTGGCCACAAAGCATCTATATAAATAATTTTTATATAAAAATATATATTTTATAAGTATTTTATAAAATTATAATAATAATTATGCCCACCTTTCCTCCTTTTTTTTTGCTGTCTCAAGTGTTCCTTTAATTAAATTTTAATGTATTAATATTTAGTATTTCTTTTTTTAGCAAATTCTATTTGGTATTAATATATTAAGTTTCGGTATATCTTTTATAAATTACTTAATATACTTTTTTATCATTTTGTAAGTTTGGTTAAGGATTATAATTTTAATTGCAGCTTACATACTCTTGTTTTGAACTAGAGGCCTTGCAACGGGCCACGTCCGGACCGGCAAATTATAAGTTAAGCCGGGTTCGGGTTCAAAGTTCCAGCTTCAAAGATTTGGACTTATGCAGGTCTCTATTTGAACAGATTATAAAAGTAATCTTTTATCTATGAATTGATATTCTCATGGGTTTTATAGAAAAATTCTTTGAGTATTAATCTTATATAAGTGATCAATACTACTTTATAAATACTTTCAGTTACCCTGAAATTAACAAATATCAAAATTTGAATAATACTGGAAGCTTTTTACTGTAGAAGGTTGGTTCTACTGTTAATAATAAAGATGCTCGCCATGCATTAATTCAATGCATTGCATAAATTAATGTCACACAAAACATGGACAATTGGTATTTACCGACAATTTCCCTGCACCGACTCCACGTGTTAATTCTATAGTTGTTATCAAATGACGAGGATGTTTTAGAACGATTGATTGTTTAAATTATGTTCTATGTAGAAAATTTATACATTTGATTAAATTGAAACCATATCATTTTTCTTAAATTTAAATAAATAAAATAAAAAATTTTGACATAGAGGAATTCTTGAAAAACAAAAATAAATATGTTAATGTTACAAAATCTTTGTGAAAATTTTTTGATATGCAATGAAATAATAAATTATTATTTAACTCGTCAAAATAAGTAGTTCAAAGTTTGTGCGAAAAAATTATTTTATCATTAATCTAAAGCTTAAAAAAAAGCAAAATTATATTGAATTTCGGAAATATATTATGCCGAGGTATAAAAAAAAATAAAAATAAAAAAAGCTGTATTCATGAGGAGAATTAAAAAAAAATAATAATATTTTCCACTTTTTTTAATATCTATGATAAGGTTCAGCATTTTCGTCAAAACTAATGTTTTCATTATTATCAAATGAGGACCCTTCACTTGGTATCTGACGAACCTCACGTGTGTTTAATGGAGCCGTCATTTCAGCAGTTCTATAATCCGAACCATTTAGCGCATCATATATTCGACCTACGATATCAACGAGCAATACTATCGTACTTGTAACGAGAGTCACGAACGGAATTAACGAATAATCTTTATCCGTATTCTCTTTATACAAAATCTAGGAACAAAAATCAAAAGCAATTTATGCGTTAATTTGACAAAATTCTTTTTTTTTTTTAATAGACTCGAGGACTTATAAACAAAAACCCACCTGAATAACAAATTGGGGTAAATCTTCAAAAAGAGAATTAATAACTCCACCCCATAATATCCATCTGTTAGCCTTAAAAGAAAACTTTGCGTTAAACATTTCACATCCAGCGAGTTGTGAGGTAAGTAATTTCAGAGCTTCAATATCCGCTCCTGCGAATACTGTCATTATTGCCGCAAATTTTGAATATTTTGTTAACCAAACCCTAAAATCATCATTTGTCATCCTTTCATGAACTATGATTATAAATGAAACCACACAATTTATACAGATTGGTCCTATTAAAACAACAAGACTGCGGGTAAGATACACGCGTGGTTAGTCAAGGAAAGTTTGTTTAAAGGGGTAAATTTGAATAATCATACCATGGTTTATAAAGCCATATAACGTCTTTTCCGTTATTCAAGATGAAGAGCACATCGAAAACGAAATCCAAGAAGATCAACGTCATCGAAAATATGACTGAATTTTTTCCCTAAAAAAAATAAAAAAAAAAAATAAAAAATTTGATCTAATCATATTAATTAACAAAAGGGAATCAATCTTCATCAAAAGGTGGGTTAGGGTTACCTTTCGATGTCTAAATAATGCTATAAAGTAGCAGATGATTAGAAAACCCAAGAATACACCAATACTAATGATGGTCGTCTTATTTTGTTGGTAAAAATCTTTAGCTGTGATGACAAAATGATTAGTTAGTTAGTTTACCGATTGTTTAATTTAATTTTTCCGACATAATAAAACTTACGATTAATTTCTTCATTATTTATCTTAAGGTTTTTATTCGGATTACTTTCATTTGCGGTTCTTAATCCTCTCTTGTCGTGATATCCTGTTGTAATTCCATTTTGCATTTCACATAGTGCCAGTTGGGTAAAGTGTATTAAGAAAGCAGATAAAGACAATTTATGATTCATCTTTATTTTTTTACATCAAATATTGGATGTGTCTATAATTCACCCTCTCTCTCTCTTTTTGCAAAAAAAAAAAAAAGAAAAAAGAAAAAAGAAAAAGTAAGGAAAAAAATAAATAAACAGGAATAATATAAATATATAATTTAAGTATATTTATATTTTTACGGAGATGATTTAAGTTTCACTTTTACATTTTTATTTGTGTTTCGTCACAACTAATTTTATTGCATGGAAGTAATTGAAAAAATATCTATGTTTAGTAATTTTGCGTTGGATACGTTGGATTCATTCATTGCTGCGCCACGGAAATTGTTCTTTTCGAATTCGTTTCACTATATAAATCATTGTGTTACAAAAGTACAAAATTCTTTTGTAATATTACCAAAAAAAGGTTATTTTATTTGTTTTCATATATGGATTTCGCAGGAGAAGCACTTTTTTTTTTTTCTTTTTTTCGAAAATCAGGTTTAAAATTCGAACCATGGTTCAAGATATTATTGTGTCGCAAGGAAAAAAACTTTTATGATATACATCTTGTTTGCCACGTTTTTGAACCGTTCGGGTTTAACCTCATTTTCACGATTCCTATTGCAATGGCCAAGCACGCGACAAAAAATTTCGTTGGCTGTGTCGAAAATATTATAAAAAATTCAATTATTTATCATTCAGAAACATCATAATAAAATCACATAACCGTTAACTGGAATTGTTCGAATCACGAGATATTAAAAAAAATTTTTTTTTTTTATGTACATGTCAAGTAAAAAAAGAGTGACCTAAAATAATTCTTTATTCTTATTGTGTAACGAAACTTAAATAATTTTGGGTGTTTAAAGTCTGAAATTAATGACTAATGTAACATTAAATTAAAAACAAAGTCTAACATAAAAAAAGTGTTCATAATAATACATTTATTATACCACCCTCATTACAATAAAGTGAAAAATAAAAAGTTGGTGACTATCAAAATAACTATCCATGAATTTCCTTGATAAAATTTCAATTTATCAGCACTGCCAAGTTTATTATTACCATTGTAAGGCCGAACAGTGGGAACAACAGAAGGAGTAACAAATCCAGTAGGTGTTACTTTCTTTGTAACCACCACCGTTGGTTGTTGAGGTGGTTGTGGTGGTGGTTGTGGTGGTTGTTGAGGTTGAGGTTGGGGTTGGGGTTGGGGTTGGGGTTGAGGTGCTTTAGCAGGTTCTTTTGCTGGTTCCTTAGCAGGCTCTTTTGCGGGCGGTTCTGGTGCCTTTGCCGGTTCCTTTGCGGGCGGTTCTGGTGCCTTTGCCGGTTCCTTTGCGGGCTGTTTGGCTGGTTCCTTAGCCGGTTCTTTTAGTTGTGGCATTGGCAAAGGTAAAGCATCCCTTCTTTTTATATCTGACAAAAAATTTCTTGATTCTTTTAGGTTGATCCCTCGTCTCGAAAATGCGGAATCTTGAACGCTCCTTTTTATAAACATTGAATCCTTGACCTTTGATAGGAAACCTCGATCCTTAACATTCTGACTATATGCAACACATATGACGAAACATAAAGATAAAATAAAAATAATCCGCATATTTTTTTTGTAACTTGTGCTCGTAACGCACACTTTATCATGTAATATTTTTTTGTTTTGTCAAATAGATGATCTTTTGAATATTTACTCCAAGGAATTGTCAAAAAAAATAACAAATTTCATCTAAAATGTAATTATTTTTCTATTTAAGTGATTTTTTTCTTCGTGCTCTGTTTTATATACTGTGTCAAGAAGAATAGGCGTTCGTATTTAATGAATAGCCAATTAAACAATGTAAAATGGGTGCAGGGGGGTTGAAGTTAATTGTGTTCACGTTACACTTCTTTTCTAGTTCCTTTGGTTTTTCTTTTTATTTTTATTTTTTTTTCCTTTCTTTCCTCTTGGTACGTTAAAGTGACGCTTATGAGAGTTTTATGAGGTCGTTGTAATTGTGGTCGATTTAGCACAAGTCATAAAAACGCTCTGGTATACAAATTTTTGATGATACCATATATTTATACAATTTCCTGAAATGGGGTTCTAATTATTTTTAAAATAATAATAAAAAAAAAATTTTTTGGGTTTAACCTTGTTCGGTATACTTCAGTCCATTTGCATGATGGTTTAGAAAAAAAAAAAATTTCAATTTTTATTTAATTATTAAAAAGAAAAAAAAAAAAAAAAAAAAGGGTGCGGTTAATTTTTTTGATAAAAAAGATTACTACCAAAAAAAATTTAACAAATTCAAACTAAACAGAAAGTTTATGAATTATAATCCCAAAGGATGTTTATTTTATGAAATTTAGAAAGTAAGAAAGAGAGGGAAAGGGAAAAAAAAATAAGGTTAACTTCATTTGTTTATTTTTTTCTACTTTATCTAAATAATGGTTATCTAGTAATCTATACATTGTTTTCCGCCTTGATGGTTAATCTTTTTTTTTTTTTTAATTGAAAAATTCCCTTTTTAAATCCATTTCTAATTTCGGTAGAATTATTATGTATATCCCAAAAAAAAAAAAAAAAAATTTGGAGCAAAAGAAAGATATATTTCATATGATAAAGTGATGTCCTAATGAAGTCACGCGAAAAAGGAGACGATCTGGTGTCAATCCTTCCGAAAATTCAAGCCGAAATTGAAAAAATGTAGGATGACCTACTCGGTTGCCATTAAAAGCACTTTGCCCTATAGTTTGGCTTAGTATTAACAATAAGGCGCGGAAATTGCATTAATGGTTTAAACTAATGGCTTATAAAATATAAAATGTCTTTTTGAGATGATGTAAAAAAGTTTTGGCTGTGTCTCCTCTTTTTTTTGTTTTGATAAAAGGCTGAAAATAAACGGGTAAATTGATTGTTTCCGATTATAATGGTTACATTTCACAAATTTATGATAATTATTTATTTTGTTTGTAATTTTGTCCCTCAAATGTTATCATCTTTAAATTTGTTCATAACTCGATTTTAAATAGCATGAAAGTATGAGGATGCAAATAAATTAAGAAAAATTAAATGTTGACTTTCCCGAGTAATTAATTCAAGTAATTTCGAATATTCGATATGAAGATTCATCTTGCACACTTATTTAATAAAACTTTTTGAATTTCAATTCGAATTTCAAACGGGAATAGACATTTTGTGAAATCAAAAAAAAAAACTTGTTTTTAATAAAAAACGATTTCCAATCTGTTTGGTGGGGTGGCTTTGAGATCAATGAACGAACGAGAATTTAACCTGAAATTGGGCTTAGCGGAGATCATCTGCATTTTTTTTTTTTTTAAATTAATTCATTTTTTATTTATCTTGTCAAAAATCTCAAGCCCACTTCATAATAAACAAATGATTGGATTTGTTTTGATTTAAATTTATTCGAAATTCTCGTTTCTTTTTTGCTTTTTGTTTTTGCTATTTGCTTGTGTCAAAGAATCAGCCCTCGACCAAGCCATCATCAACGGCAATCATCATATAATAAATAATTCGCATCGTTTCCTTCCCACTAAGCCATACTTTTTGACATAACGATAAGGTTTTGAAAGATGGAAATCGAGAACTAAGCCACGCAACGTCCAAAGCCTCATTCATACCTTTATTTTTTCTTTGTCATAAACCTTTTTTTAATCCCTTCTTTTTCTTTTTTTATTAAAATTTATAAATACATCTGCAATTTCTCTTTCATATTCAACTGTCGTAAAAAGTTTTTTCTAATTAATTCAACAGAAAAAAAAAAAAAAAAGAGAATAAAATACTTTAAAATTTTTTTTTTTTGGCTGGCTCAGTAATCATACTCCTTTAAACCTTGTGGGGCAGGAAGGGCCCACACAATGGTCGCGAGGAATGTGAGAGCCATCAAGACGAAGCTTGAGAACTTACCATTTGGGTCACACGGCTCGCCTCTTTTATGACGAGACCGATATACATATATATATAAAAAAAAACCAAAAAAAAAAAAAAAAAAAAAAAAAAATTTAAAAAAATCTAAAAAAAAACAATTCAATTATGGTTCGTTTTAAAGTGTCTTTTTTATATATATATATATATATATTTTTAACCAAAACTGTTAACATGAAAAAAATTTTTTTTTTTATTTCTAGCGTAAAAGTAGTGGAATGCAATTGTATATTTTTTTTTGACTCGTGGATCTTTTCATCAAGAAATTGCAAAGGCCAAAGTAAGAGGATTCTTTTTTTTTTTCAAAAGGAATTTTTTTTTTCATGATTTTTGTTAACGATTTCAACCTTTTGTGTATTTTTTAGCCGCAGTCCGCTATTTTGTTTTTGTCATTCATTGTCTTTCCTTAATAATAAAAAATGATAAATCACGCATCATTCAATCACAATCTATCTTGTCAAGTAGTAACATTTCTTATGAACTTTATTTAAATCATAAAAAAAAAAATATATGAAATGGTTCGAGTTTCCTGAAAAAAAAAACGAAAAAATATATAAATTCACGTTCCTTACGTTGAACCATTTTCCCGATCATGAGCGTTATGTAAATGAAGAAATTTTTCTTGAAATTTAATGGATCCCTGAGAAAGCGCTTGCTGACATGCATCGTAATTTGAAAATAAAGCGAATGCGTAATTGCTCTAAAAAAAATAATTAATTAAATAAATAAAATCTTTTTAATATCACTTTTTTTGATTTTACTTACTTCCGGAATCAATTTATACACCGAGTCAACGTGACCAAACATTTCATTTAAGCGATTCTTTATTTGAACGATTTCAATGTTTTGTGGTAATTTTCTAATGAAAACTTTATAGAGTGGTTTTAAGACTACCAATAAAAAAAAAAAAAAATTATTTCATTTTCGAAAAAATCAATGATTGTGACAAACGCAACGTACTATTGTTGTCATCAACTCTCTTGTCCTCATTATGATTTATCACACTCAGCCGTTCATCATTCTTTGATTTAGCGACATTAAGATTCAATTCGATCTTATTATTATCCTTGGAAATCGTCACATTACTGATACCATCTAGGCTTTCATTCACGACGATTTTATTCTTATTCTCATTACTTTCTTGTATAACTTTCATCTCCAGTAACCTTTGTTGGTACAAAATTAATTTGGCTTGATCATTAATGATCTGTTGTCTGTTCTCAAGTAACATTTTAAGTTGTTCATTTAATTGTACGATTATATTCGCTTTTTCTTCGCTACTGCATTCTTCTTGTTCCTTATTATTGATTCGTTTATAATCGGGGAAAACATTTTTATAGAGTTTCGGTTTAAAGAAGAAAGTACTCTCTGGATTAAAAAAAATAACAGGTTTATTAGGTTGTTTATCTCGGATTTTTTAATGCTTTTTATCCGTCGGAGTTTTAATCACCATTTTGCTTTGAATTAAAAATACATTTGAAACAATGATAATCGTATCTTTTGTATATGATCATCAAATTATAATTTACAAAGCATTGTTGTCAACTCCGTCACTCACATACAGTATCATTAATTTGTAATAGAATCAACCTTTCCTACGAAAAATACCATAGGATTGATTGGTCGACTCGACCTAACGGTGGTTTGATTTTTTTTATTTCTTTTCGATTACATTTTTTTTTTTTTTTTTTTTTGCTTTCTTTTCTTTTCTTTTTCTTGCTAAATATGAATATTCATTTTCTCCAAAAAAAAAAAAAAAAAAAAATTTAAAATTAAATTTAAAAGTACGTCAAATGAATGATCTTCATGAATCTATTCCAAAATCGAGTTGGAATGATTCTAGATGTAATCGAATGATGATGAAATTAAAATGCAAGAACTTTTTTTTAATTAACTTGATTAGATAGATAAAATATATTTCATACCCTATGATTCAAAAATAATCACGTTCATGAGGAATTTGCAGATTGACCGAGAAACCATGAATTCTTATGGAGCCTTGTGAAATCGCTTTTTTACACGAATTATAATCCGAAAATAAGGCGAACGCCCATTTATCCTACGAAATAAGAAAAGAAAAAAAAAAAATTTTATTTAGTCCGGGTTTACTTATGTAGCCAACATCAACTAGGATAAGAACTCACGTTGGGAACAACCTTATAGATATAATCAACATTACCAAATTGCTCGTTAAGAAACTTCTTTAGCTGAAACATTGAAATATGCGGTGGCAAGTTTCCAATATATACTTTATAACAAGGCTTTATACCTAAGACAAAGAAAAAAGGTAGGGATAAAAAAAATATATATATATATATTATCTGAAATTTTAGATATTCAACGGGTGACAAAAAAAAAAAATAAAACTCACCCTTTATATAATGACTATATTTTCCTTCATAGCCCGTCAACAATTTACCGCGAGAATTATTGGAAATGACCGTTTCGTCATCAAACAATTCGATCAAATCATTCCCTGACCCATCATTCTCTACCCTATTAGCACATGCGCAGACACATTTACCAAATTGTTTCTCTTGTAACATATCAAGTAACTTTTGTTGAAATTTAATCAATTGAGTCTGTTCATTAATGATTTGTTGCTTACTATCGAGCAATTCTTGATTTTTCTTAATAAAGTTTTGATTCACCCTTGAAATCAATTTGACCTTCTCTTCAAAACTATATTCATCATCATATATGATAGTCGTCATAATTGATTCATCCATGGTGAAAAACAAAAAGTCGGTTTGTTGGAAATTTTTTGATGAATGATGTATAAATTGTCTATCGTTTTTGTGTCCTTGAACTTTTCTGTAAAGCTTTTTCGTTGTCACGTATTTCTGGGACTAAAAAAAAAAAGATCTAAAACGAGGAAGAAGAAATTGGAAAATACGAAAACCTACACGGTAGTTTTTTTTATGCAAGTCTCGCGAGAAGAATCATCTGAATTGCCAAAAAAGGTAATGATACGTATGAGAAATTTTGATGTAACCGGTTATACGACCGAAACTTTCCGGTAACAAAACATATGGATTTATGGGGAACACTCTTTCCGGATTTTCTTTTTTGTTTGGATTTGTAGAATTCGATAGGATGACATCAAATTTTGCGATTCTCGAGATGCAGCGCAGTTAAGTTACACAAGCGAAAATTTCATATTCTTATTTTGACAGTTAAAAACAATGAACATTAAAATTATAACCTTTATAAAAAAAATAATTTAATCATAAAATGATAAATTTGGAAAAATACCTCAAGAGGATAATTTAAGCTGTCAGTCTTTTTATAAAGTTGAATAAGATTAAACTTTCACAAAGCAAATATACGAATTAAAATGCCATGAAGGACGCGTATTATATAGAATGAATCATAATTGTCATAATTTAAAGATGATGCTGAACTTATCAGTTCTTCATAATAATATGATCTTTTATTCGGAATTAATCAACATTTCATCAAAATTCCTTTCGGACCAAGAACTTTTTTAATTAAATTTATTGCACATGATGTTTTAGAGTATTTTATCTATAAAAACTTTTAAATAGAGTTTTTACATGTTTCCAAAACAATTTATTCTAAATAAAAACCTCCTTAAAATAATTGTATTAAAAAAATTAATATGTTTGTAATAGCAAGTCCATTTTTGAGTAATCAACTGATCTCTCTGATAGTATTTTCCATGACTCGGAATATATATAAATAAACACATTTCTTTTTGATATGATATCCGTTCTTATCCCTATGACTTTTCAAATAATCAATGAATTGTAATCTAACTTCAAGAATCTTTTTTGAAAGATATTTGTTGCCAATAACCCCATTTTGTAATTCAAATTTACATGGTGCTAGCTCTAAATTTAATTGTTTACATCTTATCAAAATAAGGTGTAATAAATGATGATAATCTTTGTTACGCAGCATCTTGTTCTTCCGATAATCTAAAAAAAGAGATACCCTTATCCTTTAATAACTGTAATGTAGCGTCATTTTTATTAATAAGAAATTACATATTATTAATAAAGGAAGATAATCTATAAGTTGATGAATAATAAATAGTGTGTTAAATAAATAATGATTAAATACAATTTTCTTTTATGAAGTATAAGCTGGTGGCGGTTCATCGGGACTTCCAACAAATCGAACATCAACCTCTAATTCAATGGTTCTTCTTCTAATAGGGTCTCTGGGTTGTATGTTATGTTTCTTCATATAACCCATAAATTGATCGGGAATTTCTTCTAATACAGCTTTTGGTAGTTGGTATTGTGCTGTTTCTGTTTGAAAATCTCTCATCGCTACGAATTGTACAATATCTCTATCCATTACTATCTCTGCCCTTCTCGTCTGATAATCCGACTTTTGCTAACGTATACATGTGTTAATATTGACTTTTTTTTTGAAAAAAAAAATTAACAAATTACTTACCACTAATGGTCTATCGTCGGCATCAAGTATATTCATATTGGTAAAATCGGCATTGCCAACTCCAACTATAACAATTGACAACGGAAGTACGCTAGCACTCACGATCGATCTGATTGTAGAATCCATATCTAGTAAGAAAGAATTTAAAAAAAATGGGCTAAAGTATCAAAAGATATAGGAAGATATTATTAAAGATAAGATACCTGTTATTACACCGTCTAAATACGAATTAAAAAAAAAAAGTTTTTCATTATATAAATATATATATATATTAAAATACAATGGGTGGCGGTTTGCATCAATAATTGTCAAGTTACCTGTTATGATTAACAGTATATAATAAACATTGTCATTTCCGGCATTAACTTCCACTTTAATTCTCTCTGCTGTTTGATTTATGATCTAAAATTTTTTTTTTTTAAAAAAAAATGATATTAATATAATTAAATTAAATATTTATCAAACTGTGCCACTTCGGTTAAAGCTTACGGGTGAAAAATTAGTTGGGCCGTATAATTCAACACTATGTATAGCCTGTGAATATGCACTCATTATTCCATCAACCCCTTCAACTTCAGGCTAAAAAAAAAAATAAATAAATAAAAAAGCAGTTATTAAAAAAAAATTTTAGAATCAGAACGTGTCAAAAACAAAGGACAGATACCAAACTTAAACCCAACATACATTACTGAAATTATTATTTAGTGGGTGAGCATGTGATAACACACCATTGAATTTTGCACCAAATCCATATACTGGAAACATTCTGTCATAATCATATCCTTCCAATCTATGATAAAAGAAAAGAAAATCAACAAAAAGAGCACGATACAAAAATTTCCGCTTTGATGATAGTCAACTTACATCTTCCCAACGCTACGAATCGCTCTCTGATAATCATTTTCCCTTCGTCCATTGATATAATGCAAACTTTTCGGCGTTCGAGGATCTCCATTAGATCCCGTAAAATCAATTGCGGCTACAAGATTTATCTCTGTACCGCCGGCAATGTAATCTAAAAATGTTGGAGGTTCTTCGATTGATGCGTGAGGAACTGTTATAATTGTATCTTTTCCAACTTTCCCATTTACACCTGGAGGTAAACGTAATGCAAATGACTTTTTACCCGATAAAATTTCATTAAGGGTGACAGTACATTGCCCAAGAATTAGATAAGCTATAATTTATCAAACATTGTTATTAATCTTTTTTTCCTTCACGGGTAAAATAATAAGAAATACCATTTAATGTAATCACGCACATCCATTCTTCTTTTCTTGTCTTACTTGTAATTGTAATGATCGATCCAAATCTCCATTACATAAAGTCGCTTCCTTGACTATAAATCAAAAAAAAAGCGTGAATAAATTGATCATGATAATAAAATAAAAGATCCATTGGTCAAAAAGCGCATTTACTGGTAAATTCGTCCCAAATCGGGTTCGCTGAAGAAATTCCAGCAGATTTGTAAACTGGTGAAAATGTGTCATCTTCGCTTGCTCTACTGACAATTAAAAATACCTCAGGTTTCGATTTAAACAAACCGCTCTGGATAAATCAGGAAAATATTTGAAAATTAAAATTTATAATTGAATTAAATTTATTAATTAAATTTTTATCTTTTTTTTAAAAAAAAAAAAAAATTCTTCCTACCTTTGAAAATATGTTATGAGCTTGAAACTGTAATCTAATTAATTTTTTTTTTTTTAAAAAAAAAGAATAAACATTTAATTATCGTGTCGAATATTCAAAAAAATAATACTCCAAGATTTATCTACCTTGCGTCTCTTTTTGACTTGCTTACTTCTTCGGTTGATATGACTATATATCCTCGATCTTTTCCTTGATGTTTCGGATCATATAATTTTCCTTTCATCTTACCACCTTGACAACCAACTAATTAAGATTGTATTATCAAAAAAAAAAAAGATTATAAGTTTGGTAAATTTCTCCAATATCTTCGCATGAAGCAAAAGTTAAACAATGTAATAATAATGCATATATAAATTACCTAAAGAACCAAGGTCACAATCAAATTGACCTATAAACTCTTGTTCTTGCCATTTAGGATTATTTGGTTTATCAACGTCTACACAAATAAATCTATAAAGAGTACAGATAGGTAAATTGATAATGGAATTTATTAAATAGAAAAAAAAAATTTAAAAAATCTCGTTTACATACCTAAGCTGTTGTAATTCTTCAAATAAATAATCAAGGATAAAGCTTGTTACGAACTTTGGATTTAAATTGTTCATAACAACTTCGGTTTGTTGGTTAGTTGGTTTCCACTTTTGAGTACGAATGTCTTTAATCAATAAAATAATCTGTGGATCACTTTTGGAAAGATAATCTAAATCTGGCAAATCGATACAAGAAAGTTTAAGTTCCACTTGGGAATGAGCATATCTTGGTGGTGGAGTTCTCATATTAAAGGATTATTATTGATGATAAAAATTTTAGATTTATTTTTTCGAAAAAAAAAAGGTTGAATTCTTAAAGGGAATATTTAACTGGTACTCTCTGAGTACATGATCTTTTTATACTTTTTTGAATAAAATTTTCTTTTACCCAATCAAGATATTCGAAAGTAACACAAAGAAAATTCTGTAAATTGTAATTGTTTGTCACACTTAAAGTTCTTCCAAAGAATACCTTCAACGAAGTAATTTACCTGGAATACCTCAAAATGTTTGTATGACAAAATAAAATTAGGAATAAAATTAGATATCTCCGAAATTTATTTCAAGGAAAGAATAAAAAAAAGTAAATAATAAAACAATAAAAAGTGTTAAAATAAAGTTCATTAATGATGCATGATAAACAACTTATATTCTTTTAAGGGATTCTGCAATAAATTCCGCACCATTATAAAATAAAATTATTCAATTATTCATGCACATTTATAGTAATAAAATCAGTTTCATGCAACCTATGAAAAAGGAAAAATATTACGGAGAATTTTGTAATGTTCAGAAAAATTATTAGGAAACATCTTTTTATTTAACAATACTCTACAATTGTTCGATAAAGATATTCTTCTAAAGTGGATGTGAATGATTTTGTAGCTCGACTATACAACAAAAAAGACAATTATAAAAAAATTGTTCCTGTCGCGTACCATTAAAATCAATCAAATTTATCAACAAAGTGAACACATTTTCTTAATAAAGTCCAAAACATTTTCAATACCAACAGAGTAACAGTTAATAATAAACTAAACATTAATAATCTTTCCCTGTCTTTTAATATAATAAATTCAATTGAATTTCCCAAATTCTTTTGTATTTCGAGTGCAATTTGATAACTTAAAAACATCCAATAGATAAGAGAAAGTGCATCCGTCATATATCCCATTTTGTCAATCTGTTTTTCTGTAAAGTGTGTTTTTCCGTATAATAGATACAATTCTTTTTTACCTATTGATCAAAAAGTTGTGAAAAATAAAAAAGTGTATAGGATTTTCCAAATATGAAAATCCATCAAAAAAATTATTAGGCGTCGTATCAAACAACAGAGAAACTTACCCAACATTATAGCGATAACATCGCAGAGGCAAATATTTCCGTTGCTGTATTGGTGAATTTGATAAATGTTTGATGCACGAGGAGCCAATTCTAAAGCAGTAATTATAACAAATACGTAAGTGGAAACGGCATTATTGTAGGACTACAAAAATAAATAAATAAATAAAATTCATATTAATTTTTAGTCCGTTTCAAAAAAAAAAACTTGGAAAGCTAAATTAATGAATTGTCTTACCTCGAATGGATTAGTTCGAACGTAAAAAGATAAAATTAAAATGATGCTTCCGATAAGCGTATAAACATTCAATAGGGTCAAAAAAACCCAATAAGATCGTCTCCACCAAGAAGGATTATTCATTGAGGAAATTTTCTCGGATATTTCGTCTTTTATATCAATTACTACAGATTCACGGTCACTAACAGATGATACGACTCTTATGCTATCATTTACAGATAACCGGGTATCCGTATAGTTGACAAGGTGCATATGAATGCAATCGTTAGATTGAGATTTTCTAAAGTGTTTTGCGGAATTCTTATGAGAATCGGGAAAACGAAAAGGATCGTACGTAGGTTCAGGCATAGGAAGCGGTGGATTTGATAATTGGGAGACTGGGCGCGTATACTCGCGTGGATTTGAATTAGGTGAACAATATATACATCGATGCGGGTAAACTAAATGGTGACGTGACCACCCAGCTGGAGGAAGACGTTGCATGGTTAAATGTTGCGAAAATATGTTTTAGGTGCGCAGCGAAAAGAAGGTAATTTTGAATTAGTTGTTAAGAAATGAAAAAAAATTATTTTCCTCACCTTTTGAAATTTCATAACAATATTTATAAGATTCTTAAATCCTTTCACAAATTTTTTCGTCCGCTGATAATCAAGTTTCGTTTAAGTTAAATATTAACATAATTTTTATGTAGGAATCATAATAAATTATGCAACTGTTTAATTTAATTTCTCTTTTTGCGTGACAGATTTTGTCAATAGCTAAATCAATGAGTCGAGAGATTAAAGTTTCCCATAAGATGACTTCGTGATGACACACTTGTTTGTAACACCAGTATCGATAAAAGAATAAAGTAAATTATTTCGATTATTGGCTTTCGTAAAAAGATGTGTGCACAATGACTCATGAATGTCTAACTTGAAACAAGGTACAATGCTTTTTTTGGGGGGTTCCATGCCTATAAAAAAAGTCAATTGAAATATAATTTTAGGTAATTATTATCTAAAAAGAATTTTCTAAATTAATATAGAATGAAATACCAAAATTAACTTTTTCTTGCATAAAAATGTCCAGATATGAAATATATTTGTAAAACATGCGCTAAACTTATCACAAAAAAAAAAAAACCTTCTGATCGATCCAAAAATTTTGGATGATCACTTGCAAAATCATGCACCACACGTTTTAATCAATTACGGATGAAATAAGTAATTATGTTTCATCTTTTTCTGCATTCAGAGAAAAACAAAAGTTTCATCTTTACAATGTGCATAACCCTAACAAGAAATTATTCTGCACAATTAATTCAATGAATAAGCTCCAAATAGGAAAATATTTTACCACAAATTTTTATGAATTCATAATGGGGGTATGAGGCTTTTATTTAAAGAAAGGAAATTAAAAAGATATTGTCATCGTGTTTAAATTTACGAAAGTAAAAGAAACATGATACGCGTAGGGATCATGTGCAAGAATTCTTGGTACAATAGCCATAAATATTACAAGTTTTGAACAATTATTACTTCGTGAATCAACCATCTTTTGCGACGTTTCATTCAACAATTGTGCACGTTTGCCTAGACAATATACAATATTATAGTGCTTACTAAAAAATCATATTTGAGATGAAACTTAAATGTTCATCTACCACGCGAATACCCTGCTTCGACATTCGGTTGATTATATTTTTGGAGTTCTGGGATACCTTTAAGGTCCGTTGTGTAACATTCATTATTCTTCCAGACAAATATAATAATTTTTATGAATTCTTCTCGCTATTTTCACTCCATATTATGCAATCCTTCATGCGACTGCTTTTTTTTTTTAAAAAAAAAATAGATAATACATTTCAACAGGTTTCTGCTTATTAAAATGTTTTTTATTTCTTTGGTTTTTCAAAAATGTGAAATGTCATTGATTTATGTTATTGTTTATTCATTTGGATTTAACTTTTCTAGTCATTATTTTTTTTTGACAAAATTTTAATATAAAAATAAATTGTAGGAATTACATGTATGTTTGATTTAATGAGCCCCCAAAGTTTAAACCGCGTTCGACGAATCACGTCACGTGATTTCAAAGAAAATGCTGTTTATAATTAATAAAGCCATATTATCTATAGGATAATGAAGAGTTTCTTCCGTAATAGTTGATCATTTCATTGAACATTGATACTACGATAAACATTGGGAAATTTGCGTTTTTTTTTGACGATAATTAATAATCCCGAGAAATCCGATCCTTTCTCTTGCCGCTTTAAAAAACAATAATATATTTGCTTTAGATTCGCGTTTATATTTCTCACAGTGACGCCAAACTTTTGAGGATTTCGCTATAATGGTGATAGTAAAGGCTAGAAAATTCGAAGTGATAAAGCAACAGGCGGCACGTAATTTTGATTACAAAAATTTGTTATTTATGTTTTCTAACAAAATTTGGACACTTTGATATTATCATTACATTGATATTTCATAAAAAAAAAAGATCAGTTTCAACAGGCACAGCAAAAACGGAAATGCTGAGTAAAACTATTAATTAAATCATTAACGTTAATATTAATTCAGGATCTAAATTTATTACTCTGTCAAAAGTTGTTGTTGAGATTCTTCATTAATCAAGATCTTATGTTTCTATTCTAATACGATTTGAAAGTTGAACGTCCATTTTCTTCTTTTTCACCAAAGGTTATTGTATTTTTCTTTCGACATTTATTTTTTTCCTGCGTTATATTTGATTAATGATATTTGCATTTTATGAGAAACTTTTTTTCAAAGCCAACTT